>JALPQI010023456.1:0-12827 GCA_025490895.1 Thaumatotibia leucotreta
TTTCCGACAACTGGCCAAAGTGGCCAATGCGGTTTTTTTCTATTACACGTCCCGTATGGATCAAAATTTTATTCATGGTTGCTGTCATTGAATGCCATCCTCCATACAAATCCCGGATTAATAAAAATCTTCTACATCAACTACCTCTGTTTTTTTGTCGTTTTGCATAATAAAATTCATGTTTTAATTATTTTTTGCGTTCTTCCGATGTACCGTTAGTAAGCACAAAATAATTTTCATGTCAATCACATCTCTAATTTGGTAAATTTTGCTCTTGAAAATATATTTTCGAGTAAATACTTTTCTCCACGAAGCACTTAGTATATAAAAGATTTTTTCTATAGAAGTGCGAAAAAACATGGTTTTTCATATGTAATCTCTTATAGCCCCTCAGTCCAGTATTGGCCCCTGTTAGCGCCAAACACCGTAAAGAATAATAAGTATTTCGTTCAGGCATATAATATACAATGCAAGACAAGAACTCACCCTGAAGTATAAGAAAAAGACCATTGAAAATTATTTAACTCAATAAAAATATAATTATAAAAACCAAAATTATTGAGATATATAAATTGTTACCTAAATTACTGGAATCCATCAATAAAACTTTTTGAAAACACCAGAAAAAATATTGAGTAGGTACTTGGGATAACTTGCAATATTTTGAAGCGTCGAGAACAGATACGTACGCGCTGAGCCATTATGTTTTTTCGATTGGCGCGACTCAGGTTTGATAATAAGGAGTGAAAAAGGTTATTATTATACCTGGGTCTATAGACTACCGGTAGTCTATAGACCGTAGCTACCGTGTCATTTTTTTATCAGTATGTTGTTTTTTGCAAAATCTACGTTTAGCCGCCTAAATCGGTTATATCGACACATGGATGCTTAGCCAAGTTGCCAATCGCTAGCGCTTGCTAGCGCATCGTAGTTTTCCCTCTCTGTCACTCCTTCATATTAGTGCGACAAAGAGGGAAAACTACGATGCGCTAGCAAGCGCTAGCGATTGGCAACTTGGCTAAGCACCCTGTGCACAGTCGAAGCAATTGCTACAAACAGACAAAACGACCAATCCGTTACGAAGACAGTTGGAAGTTGGTTTATTTATACATATTTGGTTTATCTATTAAGACATCAAAATGCGAGCGAGACATGAACCTAAAATAAAATCAATAAATAAATGTTGTTCACAGCTTAAGAAGCCACTAGTTTGAGTTTACAGCCGGGGACCATAAATAAAAATATGACATGCATAGCCCAAACAGTAAACCAAATAGATACCTACACCTACGAGTTCGAGTAGATGAGTGGTGTATAGTCTTTGTATCGTATCACATTCCTGTTAGTAAAGAAATACAAGTTTAGTATTTAGGTTTAACAAAATTCGTTGCAATGTCTGTGTGCAATAAAAATAATGAATGAATAATTATATGAGAAATAAGATATAAGTATACGTAGTTCATTTACAACTTCTTTTAAAATATAGGTACCTACTTATATATTTACTTATAATTCTACCTCAAATTTGTACGTAATTTAATATTGTGATTTTTTTGTTTATGAAATAATTGTAACTACCGATCACCCATACAACTCCAACACAATGAATAAAATAAAGGATAAAAGACAAGCAGTCGTGAACTCGTGACGGTATGGTAGTAGCTTGATGACTATAATGTTTTGATGCAAACAGTAAGTAGTGGCTTTCAGGACAAACTTTTTCGTAAGGTCTATCTTTCAATCATCGTCGTTTCATTTGGGGCAATAGAAAATAAGATGCCTGAATATTTATAAGCTAAGAATGCTTTATTTAATAAAACTTAAGTAAATTGAAGTATGTTTGTTGGAAGATTGACGTACCAGAGGGCATTGTACGAGCTTTACACAAAACGTCACAAGTGTCACGATTGTCTTGCCAAATAACTATCGAGAAGGTATAGATTAACGACAAATTGACGACACACAATATAGATATTTTGACTTACTGACGACGTGACCGAGGTCCTGTAACGGGAACAGTCCAGTATGGTAAAAATGATGAGCCCGATATTGATTAGTAGGAGGACGCCGAATCGCCCATGAAGGATGACCATAGTCCACGAAGCCCACAGGGTGCTGGGGTCAGCGTTTCCGAACCCGCTCGCTACACCATTCACAAACTCTAACGAGTCCCTCAGAGTCTGTTGCAAACAAATAGTCATGTTTATTTTAATACAATAAATATGCTTACTTAACGTGCAATTCACAAAAATATTGTAAATTTGGAACACGTACCGGTCAATAAAAATTGGTAGGCTAAAGGTACATATAGCAAATAATTCTACTAGGAGTAAAATAAGTACTTAGACCATTAATCAATTCTTACAAATAAATATTAACTAATTGTTATGCATTTATTTTATGTCAATGATATTAATATCTTTAACGGCAAAATATATTGTTAAAAATTATCAACTGATGCATCATCAAATGATGCATTTGATGACATTCCAATGCTACGGCGTTTCGTTACTCCGTAAGATTATTGTGGTAATTTTGGGTACCTACGGTCAATAAAAGTTGACCAGAAGGTATCGCCTGCTCAAAGCCGCCTCCAAGTGTTTTATCAATATTTAAATTAGGAGGTATTGAACTTACACCAGTATGAAAAGTATCGTTGCAGTAGCATATTATGCCAACCAGATCCTCGAGGCTAACGAGGAAAGTAACCACAACCCAAGGCCAGTGGACGTGGTTCGAATGGTGCTTTCTCCATCCTCCCTCTGCAACATTGTATACGTTCAATTATCTATTAAATATTATTGCTAAAACACAAAGTAAAGTTTTTATTACAAATGTTGCTGTTAGTCTAAAATGAAAAATATGAAAAAACCTACTTTTAATTTTTACCAATATTAGATATATACCTAACTTAGTTTATTGAATATAATTAGGTACATATGAACTTAGTAATAATTAGTTAATAAGTACCTACATTTTAAATAATACAATTTCATTAAGTTCCTTTGTCCATTTCTTTGGAGTACCTACACTACACTACACTTACCTATATCGAAGAAAGTGAAACCATAGGTACCATATAATTATGCATAAGTACCTATTTACGTAGACAGCACGCGATCGTGAAGAGGTATACACCGTGTTTTTATTGATTTCCGTTAAATTAAAGGGAAGCTTATTTAGGTAAAAAATAATCGATTTCTCTAAGAAACTAGTGTCTTAACTGTTACTGTTATTGAGTTATTAAAAAAATAAGTTTAGTGACTGAACAAGTGTATTGCAACCTTTATTACATCCTATAGTTACTTATTTTGACATGTGCCGTCAGCAGCCGTCAGTCGCCTGAGATCTTATTCTTAATGTTCTCTCACACTTGCCATTACAATTATTATGTATGAAATAAAAAAAAAATTTTTTTTCGAAATTAACAACTTCTATTAATGTCCCAAGTAAACTGTCCAATTTAACGGAAATCAATAAAAACACGGTGTAGAACAGAACATACCTAGAATACTTTAACAATTTGTAGAAATACATATAAGTAGTTATTCATTACATACGTACTTATCAACACAATGCTTCCGGCTGCCCAAAATACACTTAAGCCCACGCTAATACAGCTGAAAATAAATGCCCTGGTGGTGACGAGTGGTGTAGAGGGAATGTACACGAAGGCTTCATTGGCCACGCCATCAAGGAATTCCCCGATGTTGATTTCCCCGCCGCAACGACTTGGGTCTGCAAGAGGATATGTCGATTTAAATTAGTAGATATCAATAAAAAAACCCTTTTTAAATTCCTCATAATATATCAGAAATAAATCAATAAATGAGCGAATTTGACCGCGTAATGAAATACGACTATTCCAAAATAAGTTGTAAATCTTTTTACGTAGTTACATATTACTAATGGTAATAATAACAAGTACTTTGGCTCAGTTAGCTATAATTATGTTACACGTATTCTTGTAGAGCACGGTCCCAAGAAATCATTAAAGAATATCGTTAGACTTCTAACCTCTATCAGTAGAAAATACACTTACTATGAAAATATAACATCCGGATGTACACCAATAGCGGGTAATTTCTGAGAAAGTTAACCACGCAATAATGTTGGGCGATTGCCACAAGTGAAGCGACAAATTGTATCAGCGCCTGTATCTGTAAGGAGGAACCGAATAGTTAATAATTTCAGACTATATACGGCGATCCGTAGGCGAACTAAAGTTACTGACATAGCCCTCCGGATTAGCAACCTGAAGTGGCAATGGTCAGGCTATATTGCACGCAGAGCAGATGGTCGATGGAGTCGAAAAGTGCTCGAGTGAAGACCACGGCTAGGTAAACGCAGCGTAGGACGTCAAGATGGACAGACGACCTTATGAAGGTCGCCGGGTCACGCTGGGTGCAGGCCTGCTACCGCGAATACCGAAGTTCGCAAATTTCGGGGATTTTTCTCTGTCACTCTAAAGACGCCTTCATTGGAGTGACAGAGATAAATCCCCGCAATTTGCGAACTTCGGTGTTCGCAGTAGCAGGCCAGGTCGCACCTAACCGGTACATGTGGAGGTCTAGAGGGGAGGCCTATGTTCAGCAGTGGACGTCTTATGGCTGAGCTGATGATGAATATAGTTTCACTACTATTGGGCCTCCAGGTACGAAATCACAATACGAGTTAAATGTAATGATAAACTGAAACAAGCTACTAGTACAAAAAAGCAGGCCTGGAAGTTCCCATAGAAAGTGTCACAAAAATCTTTTACGAATATTTTCAATGTAGAATAAGTAATTAAATTAACTGGAGAGTTTTCACTGTGTAGGTCTACGTATATAATCTATCTAGGTATCGACTTTTCGATTCGTGGGTAGACGGCGGTAGAAAAAAATGAATTTAATATGGGCAAAAAATACGAAGAAATCGGCACAATACGCACAAATACAAGAAATTTTTTTCAAATATTTGTTTGCAAAAATAAAGGACATCAGGTAATAATTTTAGATAAACTATTTTACCAAGTTACATTCAATTGTAAGTATTATAAAGGTGCATTTAGACCAAACGAGCATTCGCTCATTCTATCCCCCCACTCTACGAAATCAACGAATTTCGATGGATCACGTTTTGTGTAACGAATGAATTTTGTAGAGTGGGGGATAGAATGAACGAATGCTCGTTTGGTCTATATGCACCTTAACTATCACAAGCACGCTTAGAGTTATAAATGTTATAAGTAAAACAATGTTTCACTACGCAAGTGCGCAGTCCTGTTGGTCAAATTTCACATAATTATCTCAATTAATTCCGCCTCAATCATTTTATGAGAAAAAGCTGCTCAAACTCTCAATAAAGAAAACCATCGCCAAACGCGAAATATGTGATACGAAATACTTGAAAAGTTCAGTTAAGTTGAGAGCTTTGTCTTCACTAGAAATTCCACTTCACATAGGTAATGGCAAAAAGCCAAAAGCTGAAAATCCAAAACATATGAAACTAACCGTCAAATATTTATCTATTACTTTTTGCAAACCGTACCTACGTACGATATAAGCATCTGAGACAAATCCCCTACCTATTGCGACACGTCTATTCAATAACGAATATTATCAGTGAATAAATATTGTCGTAAGAGTCGCATACAAGTATAACGGTAGGTACTTCATACCAGAAATTCATAGCCCGGTGAACTGTGATGAGAAAATCGATAAGAGATAAAATATCGACACTTATCTACCTTTGGTACATCTTTGGATTAGGCGACTATGTCGAATGATCCATATTAACACGATCCGGATATGTGAAGGATTCCGAAAGAAGGAAAATGAAAAAAGATAGCAAAACGCATATGACAGGTTAGGATAGGTTCTTTACAGAACAGACATTTAAAAAATCATGGTAGCCCCCATGATTTTTTTAATGCGAGTCAGTTTAGGTCCTGCTTGTCACATTTAGACAGTTATTTTATGGAACTGACATATCGCTATTCAGAGTAGGTCCTAAACTGAATCGCATTAGTAGATCGTGGCAGCCCCACAGGTCGTTCACAGAATTCAGGTGAAATTACCGAAACCTAAATCCGAAAATAGATACCAGACACAACAATTATCCCAAGTGCTACGGGGTCCTGGTTTTTTGTAAATCAGGTTTGCAATTTTATAGCCGAATTATCTAATAATTTCATAGTTTCAAACTGTATCACACTTTACACTACATTATAAGATGATGATGTGTGCCCTGCGTGTTTAAACTGTAATGTTATGTAGATGTGCGTGTATGGAATCAGTCAACAGACAGTCCTTTTTATTCTTGATATACTATTGAGATGTTGTCTGGCTTTTAACAAAAAAAACTATTTAAGTGTAACTGTAATTATATCTGACGACTCCTCATCATCACCCTTCACAAGTTTTCAATGTAACTTTCTAGGCATATGCATTTCAGACGATAAATTTTATTTGCATCTTTACGCATACATAATATATCAACAGAGCCACGTTACTATCTGCAGTCCCACGAATTCAGATTTCCATGAACTTTTCCTTGCTAAAGGTAATTGCTCACCAATTTACTTTGAAACTTCATTCACGAGAACTGCCCGTAGTGCTTTTCGCAAACATGCAATAAATAAGTAAAAAAACAGACCAAGAATAATTCAATTACTGCCTTAAAGAGAAAAATGGGAGCTGCCTTTTTCCATACTAAACGTACATCCCAGTTCCCTCACTGGATATTAAAATTTCAGCAATTTTTAATTATTTTAAAATATACTTTTGCGACGCCATCTCGATATATAACCTTATTTGATATTATAAATAAAATCAAAAACTACGAAAATCGTCATATGTGCGTTTTTAGGCACTCCTGAATCAAATATTTCTTATATTTGTATAAAGGAACACAAACCGAAGTAAGTAGACTTAACTTTTCTCAAATTATATAGGTATGTTGAAGTATATTTTTGTATTGGTGTATTCTTAGTAAAGGAAACAGGGGACCGCGCAATCTTGTTTTTTCTAGCTTTTAAAATGATACAGATGTTACACTCAATAGCAAAACAATTCACGGGAATTAGTACTTTTTGTCGTGAACAATATGCAACTAAACGTTAAAACTATCAGGATGTGGTGATGGAAACTCATACGATGTGGCAGTTTGGGGACATAATCCTTTTAGGTACTCTACAGCTTAACAAAATCATTCGTGACACGGTACTGTTACCATCACATAATATATCGGAGCGGCCAGGGTGCTGACAATAAGGTATCTGAGTAGACCTCTATTGTCATGGCGTTAGAGTACATGTTGATAATTATATCTGATGGCGATTGTAACAATATACAGGTTGTTTTTCTTCATATGCTATAAATTTAAGGGAAGCATGTTTAGGTCAAATATACTTAATTTCTCTAAGAAACTAATGTTTTAACTCTTACTGTTATTGAGTTTAATGACTGAACAATTGTATTGCAACCTTTATTAGATAGTTACTTATTTTGACATATGCCGTCAGTCACCTGAGATTAACTTTTATTTTATTCTTAAGGTTCTCTCACACTTACCATTTCATTTATTATGTATGAAAAAAAAAAACTTTTTTATCGAATTTTCCAAAAGCCGATATACCAGAAAACTTATATTAATGTCCCAAGTAACCTGTCTAATTTAACACAAATCGAAAAGAACACCCTGTATATGGGTGGTTTTACATACGGACTTGTCAAACTGTGATATTTCAATTCGATCACCGATCACCGCGATATCTGTAAAAACCGGCCAAGAGCGTGTCGGACCATGCTCAGTATAGGATTTCGTAGTTATTCAAAAACGGCTGGCCCGAATAAGTTAGAAATAGTTTTATTTTAAAGTATTCTATGAGCCCACTATTCATGATTTTTTGTACCCACGGATCAAAAGTTAGAGGGGGGGACACACAATTTTTTTTCTATTCTGGAGCGGTTATCTCCAAAAATATTAACTTTAGAAAAAACTTTCTTCTACGACCCTTACTCTTAGTTTTATATATTGGCCGCAGGGCAGCTTGTGGCGAGCTATTGGGGAGTAACGACCCCATGGACCCGAGTGCTCCCGAGAGTCGGTCAGGGTCCCCGCCTCCGGCGTGTCTTCGTCGGTCGGAGTGGAACCCCAAGGGGACCCGTAGAACTCTCAGCTCTGGCTTGCCTTAACTGGCCGGCCAGAGAGGAGTCGTCAGAGCTATATGCTCCAGGGGTGGAAGTGTAAATTTGCATAAGTCGCGAGTTGGTGCAGCGGCTGTCAAGCCACTGCGCAGAAAGCGGTGTACACCTCTCTACACTCCTGAACCGCCTACACCGGTGTTGCCCCTGGCTGTCTCTTGTGACGGCATTTACGGGGGCCCATCTAGTCGGCGGCAAGTCACCGCCTGCCTCGATAGCAAAGAGAAATCATTGTTATGGCAGGTGTCCGGACCTCTTTTCTATAGTTCCATTTCTGATCCATCCATCCTCCATCACCATAGCCCATTAGTCTTTTCCATTCCTTCTCAATAGTCTCTATGCGCCTCCAGGGACTGGTTTACTGATATGTATTTGTGCCCGTGAATGGGTTGCAGCAGGTGTACAACACAGCAAATTTCTCCAAAGGGCCTCTACGTGTTGGATCTTTATCCCCGCGTAAGCATAAGCCTATCAAAAAACCGAGATTTGTAAGCCCGTGATCCTCAAGGAGATACAAATAAATAATATAATAATAATAATAATATTTTTTATTTTATCTCGAGGACCGCTGATGCAATAGATTTTGAATAAGGAACAGTTATAAAGAAGGCTTAGCCAGGTTTGTTTTTAATTTGAAAACATTAGCTTAAGAATTACTCCTCCATAAAAGTACAATAATCTGATTATGGAATAAAACAATCCGGGGGCCTACCACTATCACCTTATGCGATTCTGATTAGAACCAAATTTGATTCGCGATACTAATAAGGTCCTTAACTGAATCGCGAATTAAGAAAATGACAACAAATTTTCAGGGTAACTGTCAAAAACTTACAAGTAGAACATAAATTGAATCGAAATAAGATATCATGGTACAGTGAAAATCTGATTCAGAATAAAATATCAAGACAAATTAAAAAATGTTAAAATAACCTTGCATTCAACATTTACATGATTTTCCACGAGCTTAGTTAGGTACATGTTTTAAATTGTAGCTATAATTTTGGGTCGCGCCTTTCGGTTGACAGCATCATACCCGTTATCATGGCTGAACCCTATCACTTGATTTTTTTTATTATTATTAATTTCTTGTTTTTCGTGCTTCCATATATAATAACCTAAAAATACGTACTTACGACGGTTACAGTATTGAAATTATTTTTTCTGAAAATTTTATTCTTCTTCGGATATAATCTCTAATAGCGACCACAGAACCCTACATAGAACGTGATTGGACTTAGTGTTAGCCACTTGCCAGTCGGTGTATCGTCTTACAGGCTTACTTACTTTCTAATTTTTCCCATTTTCAATACCCTACGATGGAGAATCTAGCTCATAGTGATAACAGCTCACTCCCACATGTGCTGCCATATATCATTAGCGTGGTATTCGGCAGAGTACGTTATCGATGACAAGAAACTCTTCAAAATGATAAAAAAATGTAATCTATCGACGTAAAATTTTTGTTGTAGATTCCCATGATATTATGTCAATTCAATTTACATACTTATCGTTAGTTGTAATATAAATTAATGTACCTAACCACCATATGACGATTTTTCAGGACGGCCCAAAAACTAATTTAACATTTATAAAATATTTTGTATCTTTTTAACTAATTATCTTATTGAAATGATGTTAATATTTTTTTTTATATTTTTGTGAATTTCGTAATTTAGTGTATTTCACAAATTGAAATCGAATTGTTTATGAGTCATACAATACAGATGGCGCTTACAGCATTGACATTTATAAAAATATGGTGAGTAGGTAAATTAGGAAGGATATATTTTGTACTTACAAATTCGTACTTAAAATATTGTCTATGATTTTTAAAAACCCTTGCATGCGTTAATAAAAAAAAGGAACTTAATAAAATGGAAAAGTTTTCGTTAAGGTATTTAATTTGTTTTCTGGATATCAATATTTTATATACACCGTTCGATAGAGCAGGAAATTTGCAATCGAACGGTATAGTATACTTAACTCAACTTCATCGTTTTGGTGGTTATATTAATTCATATTACAACCGACGATATGAGACATTAAACAAAATCGCATTAATTTTGTAAGGAATTTCGTTTCAGAAACATTAAATATTTTATATTAAATATTCTTTTTCATTAAATATAAGTATAACGTTTGCGCCAGTGAAATCAAGACAGATTTTGAACAAGTAAAAAAAATTGAAATTGTATCTCAATGCTGAATTAATTTGTATACATTTGTTAATTCACTTGGAAAGTATTGTGTATTTAATTTAATTAGTCAAAGTAAAACAATGTCGCTAAGCTGCAAGTCTTGTATTTTCTACAGGACACATTTGCTATGGCCAAAATCGATAATTCTGAATTTTTAGAAGTAGGCAAGATTTGAAACACTGTTTATAATAATTGCGCATTATTTTTCTTTCCGGTAAATAATATTAGAAACCCTAGAGTAATATAACATTTTGGCTAAAGCCTCTTTTCTGAGAGAGCTCGAATAAAGGAAATTACATTAGACCAAATCACAAAATCAAACAGAGAGCTCAGAAGAACTTCTAAATATAAGAACAAAATTGATAAAAAATCCTTAAGGCATGGGCATTGCGAAACTTTAACAAAGAACAAGCCTACCAACACCGAAAATAAAAATAACCAACTATGAAAATGGACTTCGTCATTAGGTCAAAAAATTAAAAAAACACTGCTTTTGCAGTAACGGATGATTCAGTGAACGAGCTATGGGTGACTTCAATAAACATTTTAAGCAAGTAACTATTATTGTCAGAGTACCAATAGCCTAATGGACAAGCATAATTATGAAATATAATGAGCAAAGGATGTTTGTTTAAAAAGTTTTCTTATAGAAGATAAAATTAGAGGCAAGAAAAATGCTAACATCTGTTTTTCGACATCTATGGATAAAGTACCATACAACGGAAGTTATACACTTTGGATTCAAGGAGTTTTTGTCTTGCATGAATCCTTGTTAAATGCGATATTAAGGGACGTGAATGTTTAAGAAAATAATAATGTTATTATTTATTTAATTTCACTCCGTATACGTTACTCTGGCCAACCAGATTGTTAGTAGAAAAAGGCTGCAAATTCATATTTTCAAGCAGGTTGGACATAGTACATAATATATAGTAGGTACGCGTATTAGAAATGTAATTACTGATTTAAAAAACTGGCTAAGAGTATGTCGGGCTATGCTCAGTGTAGGGTTCCATAATTGTTCAAATACGGCTAAGCCGATTACGTATGTTGGAAATAGTTTTATTTTATAGTATTCTATAAGCCATCTATATTATTCTATATCATCTAAACTATTCATGATTTATCGAACCGGGTTACTGACGTATTTAAGTTGATGATTGCTTGATGTTTTGACCCATTAAGAGGGCCCTCGTCCGGAGCACCCTCGGCCAAAGCCCGACGCGCACTGCGGGCCTGCGCCCTGCTAGAACGGGTACTGGCCGCGGGCGGTGGTGGCGGGGGCGAAGCAAGGAAAGATCTACCCTCAGTGTTACGTTTGGCATAAAGGGGGGTTGCACACAACACTCACTACATCACTTGCTAATAAGGGCGCGTCTATACTGTCCACGTAATACAGTAATGACGTAATACCCAAAACCGTTTTCCAACCAGTGGCCTATACCACAAAACTTTACGAGCGTACAATTCTACAAAATTGTATAAATTCCCATACAAAAACTTGTCAATTTTGTAGAATTGTACGCTTGTAAAGTTTTGTGGTATAGGGGCCAGGTGGCACTGACCAAACACCATCACGATTAAAATTTGGATGGCGAGATATTTCGTTAGCTTCCCGTATTTTACGCGACACTATAATTTTAACTCTCGCAAGTACGGCAATCATCGCCTTAAATGCGTGATTGACCCGGTTCGATAATATTTTAATATGTTTGAGTTTCACGTTAGTTATATTTCTAAAAAAATATTCTCGATTATTTCATATTTTTTGGACTATTATTCTTTGAATACCTATTCAACGATACCCCGCCCTATTGGATTACAGCAGAGTAATATAATCATCCCCACTTTACTAAGTACTGAATGTATACCTGCACCAAATTGCAAATTTCTAGTACTGGCGGCCACTGAGCTATGTTGCGGAAAGACAGACGGACAGATGGACAGAAAGACATGGCGAGACTACGAGGGTTACTAGTTTACTATAGAATCCTACAAAAGAAAGGAATGTATATTTCCTAGTTTAAATTAAGCACATTATGTTTATACAGGAGAAAATAGCAGAAACATGGAACAGCTCCTTCAGAACTAAGTATGAGATAAGTACAAAACAAGACATTCGCATTGTTAGCAGCTTTTGACTAGAATATGCTAAAAGCTCCTTATAGTCCAACATCAAGGAATTCTACATAAGTTTGCTCTAATATGCTACTTAATTGTTGGTGTTTCTTTTACCAAGCAGTGTAGGTATGTCAACCAACGAAAACCAGCATAAAGTAACCCATTTACCTATTTTTCCTTATTGTTCGTGAAACTTATCCGTAATTTTACTAAATATGCTTATCAATCAATAAATCTATGAGTAGATTTTATTCATAAAAAAATATTTACAAGTTTAAATAGAACAAAATAAACTAACCCTAAGGACGTAAAACTA
>JALPQI010023457.1:0-14844 GCA_025490895.1 Thaumatotibia leucotreta
GTATTCGGATAGAAGGTGCATGCATGTATTGCTTGTCCTTAGAGTTTGGTCAAAGGCGCCTAGCCTTGTAAGAAATTGCATATACCCGAGAAAATTGACTAGTAGTTGTTAGAATACATTTGTAACCACCCCCACTCTTCCCGTGTGTAAGGGTCGATTAAGGAATTGAGGTGTCACTGGCAGAGTTGGGCAAAAATTATCTTTTTACAAATAACCGGATCGATGACTAAATCATCTTTCATTGAAATAACTAAATAATCCTTCATTTGTTATTTTGAATTTATCTAGATGAATCAACGTTTATCTAAATAATTTATTTGACATTTGAAATAAAAGATGAATTATCTTCACTTAAGTTTACTTTAATGAGCAATGTCATAGTGACGGTTTGACCTGACGTTTTATCTGAGCTTACTTCAAGAACAAACGAGGGCCGTTATCTTCATCTAGATAATTTATCTAAATAAAAGAGTTTACAACTAAAATATTTGCAATTGAATTATCTTCAAATAAATTTATTTGAGATGATTTTATTTAAAATAATATCTAGATAACTAAATATCTAGATAATGCCCAACTCTGATCACTGGCCACTAATTTATTGAAGGCATCAGCCAAGTGTGTCCACTATGATGACGCTGTCCATCAGGACAGCGTCATCATAGTGGACACACTTGCCTGCAACCAACCTCCTTGGCATTTGGCAACCTGTTTATTATCAAATGTAATAGAGAATATTAATCTGATGTAAATATTGTGACAAACGGCCGCCGTCTTGAAAGTATTCAGTTTTGATGCGTGCATGCAGAATATGATCTAATCTGCAGATCTAGCCAAGATATAGTTCTGCAATCGTATACGATAAGCGATGAGTAATAAATGTATGAGAATGACAGATTCGTACGGATATTTTATGGATACGTACCTCTAGTGTCGGGCACTCTGGTGGTGAGCGAGAATCGTCGCGGTAGAAGCCGAGGCGGGAGTACTCGCAGCGACTTGTTGCCGCGCGCGCCTATTAGTGCTAGCAACTCGTGTCGGTATAGGGAAGGGGGTTTTGCCTGTTGACGAACATATTTATTAGTAAATCAAACAATACAGGTACTGGAAGAATTTTCCTAAAGATATACCCCCTTATTCATAAACGTTTGTTAACTTAACAAGCCGTTAATAATTGTTTGTCCCTTTCGATCTAAACAATGTGTCCATAAGAGCAAAAGGGACAAACAATTATAAGCGGCTTGTTAAGTTAACAAACGTTTATGAATAAGGGGGATCGTATCTAGTTGTCATTACACAGCTGAGAGCAATTAAGGTTTTTTGAAATTAATACATTCAAATACTTAGATTAAAATTAGTTTAAAAAAATTGTTATTTGAAAATGTGTTTTATAGTCTAAATGCATTTTATAGGATAAATAATTTAGACAAGATAAAATTAAGGAATTTATTGTATGACTATAACGAGTAACTGTTGATATAGGTAATATCATCAGAATTGAGGTCAATAATTACATCGCTAAATAAAGTACTATTTGCAAGAAATGTAGTAAATTATTTATGAATTTACATTAAGTTATGCTTCGATATTTTGACGAAATTTACATTAAGTTATTAATGTAAATTTCGTCAAAATATCGAAACAAATCCATTGAAAAAACGGATGTGCTGTCGGTTCGAAATAAGAACACTAATTTCATATTCCTCTTGTTTACATGACATGTTGTGTACGTGACCTCAACTCTCATGGAACTACCTGTACTTGTACTATTATGTACCATCCGTTGTACATAGTTTACAATGTGCCGTGTGGTGACGAAAGCAAGAATACATTTATCACTTGTCACCACGCTAATTCTTCCCGCGGGTGTCGTAAGAGTCTACTAAAGGATTGAAGTGGCACTAACCATCCTTTGATTTGATTGATGATGGGCAGCAGCGTCATCATAGTGGACACATTACTGCGATCGCCAATCCGCTTGCCCAGCGTGGCGATATGGTCATTTACCTCCTAATGCGTCTACATGGTGCCCATGAGGAAAGGGAAAAATTCTAACAGCATATTGTTAGAATTTTGAGACTAAAAGAAGCAAAAAATGTTATATGAGTTATGGTCAAAATTGCAAAAAAAAAAATTTTTTTTTTTGTTGTTTTGAATACACAAAAAAAGGATTTTATTAATGAAACTATCGCAAAAATTCACTTTAAAGTTTTTTTTTACATTTGCTAGGTAATTAAAGATTTTTTTGTTAATTTCATGCCTGTCAATTAAGTGTGACAAGACTAAGACAACATGGTGACAAAATCGTTTCCTAAAATGCGTTTATCATAGCGTAACGGTCTAAGACGGTTCTAAGAAAAAATCTAATTTTCTCTTAAAATAGACTGAATCCAGAAAACTTCATATGATATTTTTAACTTCAAAGGTCAGAAATCGGCTGTTGAATTTTTTCCCTTTCCTCATGGGCACGTAGTATACGCATAGTTAATAGGAGAGGCATACGTCCAGCAGTGGACTTAGATAGACTGGTGATGTGACACCCTTTACATACCCGATAAAGACATAAGCACGTCCTGTATAACATGGAGCCATATCGTGCGTCGAGGGCAAAGTTGATCCATCGCAGTTTCATGAAGCTCGTTCAAGTTGAGGGTGTATATTCCTTCTTCCGCACCTGGGTAATGAAAGAATTTAGTCTTGTTTCTTTAATAATCACCAAATAAAATAGAACATTACGATACAAACGCGAAAAACATGAAAATCGACACGATTTACAACACGAGTTACGAATTTCCTTTTTGCACGTATCACGTACGACGTTTTTCAGTACATATGGCAACCGGAAGATTTCGACCTGACGTAAAATGAACCACTTCTCGCACTAGCGCGAAAAAAAAGCGGCATATGTACTGAAAATAAACTTAAACAGATTTCTTCTAGTTCCCATAATTAGACCCTGACTTGGTGCCAAAGGGATCGTCTCGGAGTTATACCCGTTCGATATAAAACAATTGAATATTTAGCCCCTTATTCATAAACGTATCCTGATTTCACAAGCCGCTAAGTATTGTTTGTCCTTTTCGGTTTATAGTTAGTAGTGTAATTAAAGGTGGGTCCACACTTGTAACAATACCACGGACCGGACTACGTGACATTGCAACAGAACATGTTACGCTCAATGTGGACGCTCCGTGATCGTGCTGACACGGTTACACACCGTGTACGATGAAATGTAACAAGTGTAGACGCACGTTGGCGAACCAGACTGCGTGGCATGATATCGGTACAAGAGTCGGTCGTTGGTTGTCATTTACCGACTACCTAGTAACTCAACATGTCGTCTGCAGAAGCATCTGCAATCTCGGAAGTTTATAGTTATGCGTGCATTCCGTGAATGATGGACTACCGAGGCGGCGGCGAGGTGCGGGCGGGGGACGTACCGCCGGACAGGTCACGACGTGATCCATTCCTAGCCCATGGCTGTGTCTGTGTCATCTGGCGTACTTGTACGCGTGTCATAAATGCAAATGTGGACGTGTCGTGGTCACGTCACAGGTCGGGGAAAATAGCGAACATGCTTTGAAGAAAACCGACTCGAGATGGATCGGCCCGTAACACGTGACTTCGATGCGTGACAGTACACAGACCCGCGTCCACACTAGGCCCGGTTAGTAGATCGTAACTCCATACATTGTCCTGCAGACTGGTCATACATGGTCTGTGTCAAAACAGTTCTTTGAGTGTTCGGAATGGATTGTGCCGTACTGCAAGTTGTAACAAATTGTTCGCGTACAAAATACGTCCACATTAACGGTACTGACACGTGTTACTGTTACGGTCACGGAATAATGTTCGGCAAAATGTCACAAGTGTAGACCCACCTTTACAGAGGCTTGCTAAGTTAGAAGACTTTATTTTTATGAAAATAAAAATAACAAAAAAATACAATCTTAAAGGTACAGGATGCTTAGACAAGTTGCCAATCGCTATCGCTTAATCGCCAATCATAAACGAAAGGCAGCTAACTGTCTTTGTCGCACTAATATGAAACAGTGACAGAGAAGGAAAACTACGATACGCTACTAAGCGTTAGCGATTGGTAACTTGGCTAAGCATCCAGGTAACACAACAAGCGGTCTTATCGGTAAAGAACGATCTCTTCCATACAATTTTTGGGCAATAAGGTGCTTATCCTTTTGTCTGTGGTAGAGCAAAAATCGGGTTTCTCTTGCCGTTAAAATTTAAATTATAGTTAGATTTATTCAAGGTCATATTTTTAAATAGCACATTTTTGGAAGACCACAAAGGAAGGGTTATGAACAATGAGGTAAGGATGAACGCTTTATTTAAAGTGTCTCACCAATAAGTATGTGTTGATCTCTCGTATCGGGATTGATCCATGACGCTGTGCAGTTTATCCTCAGTGGACAGCCGTTGAATACCTGAAACGGTTTCGACTATCAATAACGGCATAATGTTGCGAACTTGTACAATAATAATTATTTTTGTTTAATATTATGATCCTTTATTTATTTCTGTCTTTATAAAAATGTCTATAATAATCTTTTTTTTTTTATGTAATACATTCTTTAATGCATGTTATTTTAATAAGATGTATTATTATACTGTTTTGAAAAAATAAGTCCACCTGAGTTTCTTACTGGTTCTTCTCAGGAACGGCGTAGGGTTTGAACCAGTAGTAGATTTTTTCTCTCATGTCAGACGATTCGAAAGTGCTTATTAATAAGCTTACTTGAATAAAGAATAGTTTGACTTTGACTTTGACTTTGACTTGGCATAAGGAAGTTCTCAAAGAGGGTTTTTGGGTTCCGTAGCCAAAATGGCAAAAACGGAACCTTTATAGTTTCCGCCATGTACGTCAGTCCGTAGCATAACTCAGTGGCTGTTAGTATTAGAAATCTGCAATTTGGTACAGGTATACATATTAATCATGCCAACAAAGTGGTACAATAAAAACTAGAAAAAAGCTTTTTTCGAGTACCTCCCCAACTGGTTAAGTGGGTATGTTTTTTTATTTGCTGTAATCTTATAGTGTGGGATATCATTGAATAGGTCTCTTAAAAAGAATAAGGGTCTTGAAAGAAAGTTTTTTCTAATGTCCATATTTTTGGAGATAATCGCTTTAAAAGAAAAAAAAATGGTCCCCCCTTTAACTTTTGATCCGTAGGTCCAAAAAATAAGAAAAAATCTTTCAAATAAAACTATTTCGAACATAATCGGCCCAGCCATTTTCTAAAAATTACGGAACCTTACACTGAGCATGGCCCGACATGTTCTAAGCTGGTTTATTGATAATTTTCCTGCCACTATGGGGCGGTGAGATGATATGACGTCAATTTCGTGTATTTTATGAATACATATAAAACTTTATAGTGGAGATCGTTTTGACAATTCGATGTTGATGTACACGACAGTAAAAGATGTTGATTTGACTTGCCATTTATCATGTCTTTTATGTTTACAGAATTAATAAGAGAGCGTGGTGTTTAAAAAAAAAACACTAACCGCTATGCTACTCGTTTGCGCACACGGTGCTACGCTAATTAGACTATTTTGCATCAGTCAATGTCTAGTGACTCGAGTGATGAAGACAATATTTTTAACGTTATTCAAAATTTTGTTTAACGATTCAAAAGCGCTCGTCGCTGGGCCTAATTGAATAAAGAATATTTTGACTTTGACTTTGAAACGCAAAACGCTTGGTCGCCTCGTGAGAGACGGGCCTAAGCCCATAGGGTGGGTGGGTTACCTTAGAGAAGCAAGCCCCCATGTGCACTTTGGGCGTGGGCGGTAGACCGTTGGGCGGCTGCGTGGTACACTATATTACATAGGGTGGGTTACCTTAGAGAAGCAAGCCCCCATTAGCCCACCTAACGAAGACCAAAAGTTGCCTATCGGGGGAAATAACTCGTGTATAAGCGAATTTTGGCATAGTGTAGGGAATGGTGTTTTAAACCACGTACTAAAAGTACTGGTGGTTAGGTGTGGAGCTAACGGAGGAAGGGGGGTGTAAAGGTCCTTATTTTTAATTTTTCGTAAATAACTCGTAAACCGTGGCTTATAACAAAAAATGTTCTAGTACATAAGTAATCTACATCAAATTCTCTACAAAAAAGATATATTCACGTTTCCTCTGGGATCAATATGTCATGAGACATGACATTACATAGGGTGGGTGGTTACCTTAGAGAAGCAAGCCCCCATGTCACTTTGGGCGTGGGCGGTAGACCGTTGGGCGGCTGCGTGGTACACTATATTACATAGGGTGGGTTACCTTAGAGAAGCAAGCCCCCATGTGCACTTTGGGCGTGGGCGGTAGACCGTTGGGCGGCTGCGTGGTACACTATATTACATAGGGTGGGTTACCTTAGAGAAGCAAGCCCCCATGTGCACTTTGGGCGTGGGCGGTAGACCGTTGGGCGGCTGCGTGGTACACTATATTACATAGGGTGGGTTACCTTAGAGAAGCAAGACCCCATGTGCACTTTGGGCGTGGGCGGTAGACCGTTGGGCGGCTGCGTGGGACACTATATTACATAGGGTGGGTTACCTTAGAGAAGCAAGCCCCCATTAGCCCACCTAACGAAGACCAAAAGTTGCCTATCGGGGGAAATAACTCGTGTATAAGCGAATTTTGGCATAGTTGTAGGGAATGGTGTTTTAAACCACGTACTAAAAGTACTGGTGGTTAGGGGTGGAGCTAACGGAGGAAGGGGGGTGTAAAGGTCCTTATTTTTAATTTTTCGTAAATAACTCGTAAACCGTGGCTTATAACAAAAAATGTTCTAGTACATAAGTAATCTACATCAAATTCTCTACAAAAAAGATATATTCACGTTTCCTCTGGGATCAATATGTCATGAGACATGACATTACATAGGGTGGGTTACCTTAGAGAAGCAAGCCCCCATGTGCACTTTGGGCGTGGGCGGTAGACTGTTGGGCGGCTGCGTGGTACACTATATTACATAGGGTGGGTTACCTTAGAGAAGCAAGCCCCCATGTGCACTTTGGGCGTGGGCGGTAGACCGTTGGGCGGCTGCGTGGTACACTATATTACATAGGGTGGGTTACCTTAGAGAAGCAAGCCCCCATGTGCACTTTGGGCGTGGGCGGTAGACCGTTGGGCGGCTGCGTGGGACACTATATTACATAGGGTGGGTTACCTTAGAGAAGCAAGCCCCCATGTGCACTTTGGGCGTGGGCGGTAGACCGTTGGGCGGCTGCGTGGGACACTATATTACATAGGGTGGGTTACCTTAGAGAAGCAAGCCCCCATGTGCACTTTGGGCGTGGGCGGTAGACCGTTGGGCGGCTGCGTGGGACACTATATTACATAGGGTGGGTTACCTTAGAGAAGCAAGCCCCCATGTGCACTTTGGGCGTGGGCGGTAGACCGTTGGGCGCCGCTAGGGCTGCGTGGTACACTACAGGGTGGGAAGGAGTATACCGACAGACTTTACCAATGCATTTTTGATAACAAAAGAAGTAAAAAAAAATATGTGACATATGTCAATACTAATTACTGCTAGGAAAAACCATACAAAAAAAACGATATCTAAAGCAAAAAATAAATCAAAGGCGATTTGGAAATTAGTAAGGGAACACACAGGTAAATGCAAAAGGAATGAAAAGATCTCGCTCAAAATTAACAATGACATGGTAAACGATGACAAAACGATTGCTAATACATTCAACAATTTCTTTGTTAGTGTCGGGGAAAGCACGACTCAAAATAATGACTCAAATTTTATGACAATACTTAAAAAACGACGGACTAGTTGTAATAGATCTATATTTTTGACACCAATCATTGAGCCTGAAGTTATCCGAATTGTAAAAAACCTTCAAAATACATATTCGACTGGCCCAGATAACTTAGACACAAACATAATTAAAATTAACATTAATGTGCTATGTATACCCCTATGCATCATCTTCAATGATTGTCTGATAAGTGGAACCTTTCCTGATCTATTCAAAAAAGCCAAAGTTGTGGTTATTCATAAAAAAGGTAGCAAAACTGATATGAATAATTTCAGACCAATATCTCTATTGCCGATTCTAGCCAAAGTTTTTGAAAAATGTATAGCCACAAGAATACAAGCTCATTTTGAAAATCATAATCTTTTTACGTTGCATCAATACGGTTTTAGAAGAAATAGAAACACGTTGGCAGCTGTTAGTAAATTGGTAACAGAAGTTTTGACGTACCTTAATGCAGGACTTACGTGTGGAGGTATTTTCTGTGACCTCACTAAAGCCTTTGACTCCGTTGACCACGACATTCTTTTAAGTAAACTGGACTTTTATGGGTTGCGTGGCAATGCTCTAAACTTACTCAGTTCTTACCTATCCAACCGGTGTCAATATGTAGAGCTGACTAATAGGGCTAATGAAGACTCAATAAAATCTGAGGAGAAACAAGTGAAATACGGAGTTCCACAAGGATCAGTGTTAGGACCCTTGCTATTTATAATATTCATAAATGACCTGCCTGATATATTAAACCATGGTACTCCATACCTCTACGCTGACGATACAAGTGTTATCTTAAATGCACCATCCGCTAAAGACCTAGATGCAGATATGCAAACTACCTGGAATCAACTCATATTATGGTTTGAAGCCAATAGATTAAAAATGAACTGTAGCAAAAGCTTTTATATGACATTCCGTAGGAGCACGACAAGTCCTGATTTTGACTGTAACGTTCCGATCAGTAAAACGAAATGTGTACAATTTTTAGGCGTGGATCTTGACCCATATTTGAGATGGCATGAACAAATTGAAAAAATTAATACAAAATTAGGGGGGGCGTGTTATGCAATGAGAGCTTTATCTAACGTTTCAAGTAAAGAAGTATTGTTAAATATGTACTTTTCGTATTTCGAAAGTATAATTCGATATTGTATTGAGGTCTGGGGTAACGGAACTAATATAAATCTAGTTTTGCTTAAACAGAAAAAAGCCATAAGAATAGTGGAAGGATGTCGTAGTATACCTGAGTCGCATCGCAGTATATTTACTAAGAATAGAATTATGACTGTGATTTCCATGTACCTGTATAAAATTTGTATTTACGTGTTCACAAACAAACACTTATACCAAGGCGCAACCATTAATGTTTATAATTTAAGAAATAGAAATAGGTTACTTTTAAATGATGCACATTATGTAAATTTTGACAAAAGCTTAACTAATACTGCCATAAAAGTGTTTAATTTATTGACTGACGAAATTAAAAATATAGATGACATTAAAACTTTTGACAAAGCTGTTAAAGAATATTTTATGTGTCGTCCCTTTTACTCCATTAATGAATATTATGATAAGTATTTTGACCAATGTACCTGACACATTTTAATAAATGTAATATTTGACATATTTTATAGTTATGATTTTTGTATGTATACATTGTGATATTAGCTATAGTAAATTAAATTGTTTTAGTAGACCAATGTACCGGACATATTTTTATTAATGTATCTTATTTTATTTTTGACATACCTAGTTATGATTTTTATTTTTATATGGTGATATTATCTGTTGTAAATTCAATTGTTTTAGTTTTAAGTCAGATAGAAATTGTATTTGCATGCATGACTTCTGTGCTTTTATTTATGCAAATAAATGATTGAATATGAATATGAATATGAATATCGAACAAAAAAAAAATTTTTTTGGTTATTCCGTTTTTTGATATTTCGTTTTTTTTTGTACATGACCAGTAATAAATTGTATGGAAAGAATTTTTTTTTCAGGGTTTTTGATATTTTTTTTTTGTTGATAATTTTTCTGAAACTTTTTCGTCATTTTCTCTAACTTTAATCAGTGTGTATGTCGAGATGAAAACTACTAGTGTAAGAATTTTAATCGTGCAGGCATTTTTCAGGGACTTGTGATGAAAATAGTTTTTTGAATAACATGTCATTATCTCTTAAACTAAGCCGAATCCAGAAAAGTTCATATGAAATTATAGCCTCAAAATGTGTTCAGGAATACACCTTTCAAGTTTGTCGGCATACTTACCAGCCACACTGTATATTACATAGGGTGGGTTACCTTAGAGAAGCAAGCCCCCATGTGCACTTTGGGCGTGGGCGGTAGACCGTTGGGCGGCTGCGTGGTACACTATATTACATAGGGTGGGTTACCTTAGAGAAGCAAGCCCCCATGTGCACTTTGGGCGTGGGCGGTAGACCGTTGGGCGGCTGCGTGGTACACTATATTACATAGGGTGGGTTACCTTAGAGAAGCAAGCCCCCATGTGCACTTTGGGCGTGGGCGGTAGACCGTTGGGCGGCTGCGTGGTACACTATATTATATAGGGTGGGTTACCTTAGAGAAGCAAGCCCCCATGTGCACTTTGGGCGTGGGCGGTAGACCGTTGGGCGGCTGCGTGGTACACTATATTACATAGGGTGGGTTACCTTAGAGAAGCAAGCCCCCATGTGCACTTTGGGCGTGGGCGGTAGACCGTTGGGCGGCTGCGTGGTACACTATATTACATAGGGTGGGTTACCTTAGAGAAGCAAGCCCCCATGTGCACTTTGGGCGTGGGCGGTAGACCGTTGGGCGGCTGCGTGGTACACTATATTACATAGGGTGGGTTACCTTAGAGAAGCAAGCCCCCATGTGCACTTTGGGCGTGGGCGGTAGACCGTTGGGCGGCTGCGTGGTACACTATATTACATAGGGTGGGTTACCTTAGAGAAGCAAGCCCCCATGTGCACTTTGGGCGTGGGCGGTAGACCGTTGGGCGGCTGCGTGGGACACTATATTACATAGGGTGGGTTACCTTAGAGAAGCAAGCCCCCATGTGCACTTTGGGCGTGGGCGGTAGACCGTTGGGCGGCTGCGTGGTACAGTCACCACACGGGATTGTTGAGCCACTTGCCACTGTTCGCAACTTGGTCGAATAATACAAATCGGGTTCCGAACTCTTATGAGGCTGGTATCACGACTTCGGCCGAACTCTGCTGACCAATGGGGCGATCGTTGCTACGGTTAGCCAATGACAGCTCGCGTATTCTTCAGAAGGTGACATTACCATGGTTACGTAATAATAAAAATGTTTAACCAATGATTGTTCGCAATTTTTCCGAAAGCTGACGTTACTATAGTTACGTTATAACATCCGCTTTAGACCTGGAGACGTCAATCTAACTTCAGAGCCCTGATGGTAATTTCGTTCACTTTCCTTTTAACGGCTGTCACTGACAGGTATTTTTTCAAAGTTAGAATTTCAGTCAGAAACTCTCAAGTTTCTATTACACATTTTTATGGCTACTGACAGATTATAGGATTATGGGTAGATTGTCAAAGATTACCTACCATACTTCTACAAAGGTTACATTACATAAGTTTTCAACTAACGTCAACTGAGCTGTAACGAATGATAATAAAGACAGCAATAGCATTTGTCTCTGTCAATGAAAAAAATAATTTAAAATTGCTCGATAACATGCCTATTTATATAAATATGAATGGAAAAAATACCTTGCCTATTAATATAAGATAAATCATGGCTTCCGATTTGAAGCAAATACGAATAAATTACTAAACGGTTTAAACAAATCTATGAAGAACTGTCGTTATCCAGTTTCCTCTAGGAACAACGACATCTAGCGTCTACTAATGGCCGATGACTAATCCTTAATTTTCGTAGACGAAGAAATTTTTATTATTTCAACTAGTTTTGACACACTGAAATTTTGACGCAACAAAGATTCGTATTTGACTGACGTATCATCGGGGAACATCAGTCATGTCGCGATCGTGCCTACTAACGAAAAATACCGAATCCATATTACACGACCAAATTGCATCCATTGCCAAGTGGCTCAACATTCCCATGTGGTGACTGTACACTATATTACATATCTCTATGAAGTGTCACATAGTGGATGCTAGTGGGCTACCTCGAGTAGCCCAACTGGCAGAGCCGCCATGAAGTGGCGATCCTGGCGATCCTGGCAGGATCGCCATGAAGTGACTGACGTTACGGGAGCAGCAATGATACTCAAGGTGGTTCGTGGTAGAATGACCTTTATTTAATAGAAAGGGTTTCCTTATATAGTAATTTAGTTCCATGCGATGAAGGTTACATGGTAACTAGAAAGCGTACATTACTAGCAGTCAAGGTTGACAAGGATCATTACCCATGGGGAAATGGGTCGTTAATAATCTTAGTGTGTGTGGTGCATTCAGCCCCATCTATTTATACAGTGTGTAAAAGACATCGTTAGTGAAACCTTTACACCCTGTATACCTACTGTACAGTGGGTTACCTTAGAGAAGCAAGCCCCCATGTGCACTTTGGGCGTGGGCGGTAGACCGTTGGGCGGCTGCGTGGTACACTATATTACATAGGGTGGGTTACCTTAGAGAAGCAAGCCCCCATGTGCACTTTGGGCGTGGGCGGTAGACCGTTGGGCGGCTGCGTGGTACACTATATTACATAGGGTGGGTTACCTTAGAGAAGCAAGCCCCCATGTGCACTTTGGGCGTGGGCGGTAGACCGTTGGGCTGCGTGGTACACTATATTACATAGGGTGGGTTACCTTATTTTTTTAATTTTTTCAATTGTTATTTAGTTTTTGGATGTATTTTAACATAAAAAGTAAAACTTATTCATGAAACTAGCACTTTCAATGAGTGTTAAGGTTTTTTTTTACAAAAACCTCATTTTTAAAAGGTTTTATTTCTCACTTTTCGACATCTATTAATGAGGTTAGTGAGACTATTCTCCATAATGGCACCAACGCCGTTAAAAAGACCTTTTGTACCGAGTTGCAATTAGAAAATATGTTTTTTTTTAATTGGTAATAACTCAGAAACTAGGCGATATCCAGAAAAGTTTATACGACATTATAGTTTCTAAATGTGGTCAGGAACACACTGTTAAAATCTTTCGGGTTATTAGAAATCACGGTGTATTACATAGGGTGGGTTACCTTAGAGAAGCAAGCCCCCATGTGCACTTTGGGCGTGGGCGGTAGACCGTTGGGCGCCGGCCGCGGCGGGGTGTGTGCTCGCCGGTGTCGAGCGCGTCGCGGC
This sequence comes from Thaumatotibia leucotreta, assembly GCA_025490895.1. Lineage (NCBI taxonomy): Eukaryota > Metazoa > Arthropoda > Insecta > Lepidoptera > Tortricidae > Thaumatotibia > Thaumatotibia leucotreta. The sequence continues at coordinate 13,084 of JALPQI010023457.1, forward strand.
GGCACCGGCGGCGTCTCTAGGGCTGCCAAGTACAGTTCATTATGTTCATTCATTACTTGTTAGTATTTTTTCAACACACATGTTCCATAAGTGCGTCAATACGCTACGACGACGCGCACCGACGATACCGCATATGCGTTAATAGACCCTAGGGCTGTCAAGGATTTTCATACAACATTACGTCGCACTAGTGCGACACGCTTAGAGTAGTATTGTGAAAATATATTGTTTTATTTACTTTTTTTGCCTCACAGATGTGATGAAAAACATTGCGTGTGCCACGGACGGTACAAGAATTTGTGAACGAGTATGAAAGTAAAGCCCAAGCCGAAGGCGCGACTTTACTTTCACACTCGTTCACAAATTTTTATTTACCGCCCATAATACACAATGTACTATTTCAACACACATGTTCGATAAGTGCGTCAATACGCTACGACGATGCGCGCCGTAGATGCGTTAATAAACCCTATGACTGTCAAGGATTTTCATACAACATTACGTCGCACTAGTGCGGCACGCTTAGAGTAGTTTTGTGAAAATATATTGTTTTATTTACTATTTTGCCTCAAAAATGTGATGAAAAACACTGTGTGTGCCACAGACGGTACAAGAATTTGTGAACGAGTGTGAAAGTAAAGTCCGCGCCTTCGGCTTGGGCTTTACTTTGACACTCGTTCACAAATTCTTATTTACCGCCCTTAATACACAATGTACTATTTTTTATGTGTTTTATTTGAAAAATGCATTTTATTGTTAATCGGAGCCTTTTTTAAAAAATACCCGAAATCCTTGCTTTTCCAGATCTGGATTTGCTTGAGCTCATTCGAATCAAAATGACGAGGTAATTCGATCTAGATAACAAATAATCCTACGAAAAAACGTCACGTTATCTGTATGAACTTATTACAAGTGTAATATTGGAAACTTGAATTTTGTGTAGAATATTTTTATTATTTATTATTAGAATCGAATCAGCTCACGATCCCGACTTGAATCGGTCCAAGCAAGTCCAAATGTAGAAGAATTATGTTTTCTATTTAAAAACGCCCAGCACATTTTAGTATCGCTATACTATCAAAGAACAATTTGTACACATTACACCAAAGTTACTTCGACCCTTTGAAGTAAGAGAGAGAGAGTAAGAAGTTTATAGCCCATAGTTCATAGCTTAGTAGCTCGCGGTGAGACCAGTGCCTTAGGCTAATCTTACTTAAGTTGTAAAGAAGAAGCTATTAGCTGGGATGAAATAGTCACATTCACCTATCATTCCTTAGTATAGCTCCATCACCAAATCTTTCGCAAGAACTCTATTCATTTTCTTAAGGTGCGTTTAAACCAAAAGAGCATTCGCTGTTTTAGCGCCCGTTCTACGAAATCAAACAATCACGTTTTGTGTACCGATCGAATTTCGTAGAGTGGGAGGTTAGAACAGCGAATGCTATTTTAGTTTGAACGCACCTGTAGACTAAGGACTGATTTTTCAATCCCCAGTTAACAGTACCTGTCAAATAAATGTTAGCCCTGTCCTTTTTTGACTAATGATTTTAGAAAAGGATGGTGATAATTTTAACTAACGGATAGGTTTATTTGGGGAATGAAAAATCAGCCCTAAATAACATAGAATTGATCATACGAGGGGGACAGCGCGTACGCAGTCCCCACTATCAAAAATTACGCGCCCGAGTTATCCGCATTAGGGATAATCGCAGGGGTCAACCCACCCGCAGTGCAATGGGAAGGTCTCGCCCTGGGGGAACC
>JALPQI010023458.1:0-23335 GCA_025490895.1 Thaumatotibia leucotreta
AGATGTTTTACTGATACAGATTCTTTTTTGTACTTTATTAAAACAGATGACATATATACAGATTTGAAATTGAACTTCCTACCTCTTTTCGACACCAGTAATTACGAAGTAAACAACATATATGGCATTCAACAAATAAATAAAAAAGAACCCGGATTATTTAAGGATGAACTAGGTGGTCAACTAATTGTCGAATTTGTCGGTCTTAGGTCAAAACTTTACTGCATTCAAACCGAAGAAAAACAGTTAAAGAAAGCCAAAGGTACGAAGGACACATGCGGTTAAGAGTCTCATATTTCGAGATTATAAAAACATCCTCTTCAACAAAGAATTGAATGCGCAAGAAAAATACGCTATTTAAATCTATAAAGCATGAAATTTTTACTCAATCTCTTAATAAAGTTGCCTTATCCTCGAATGACGACAAACGAATTGTATTAAAAGACAATATTCGAACTATTTCTTGGGGCCATGCTTCGTATTTTTAGATATCGATATACTTTCTGTTTGATTAACTAAATGTTAGTATTTGCTGCTCGTATGAAAATAGCTATGATAAATAAGTGAGGCGTTTACTACCGCGGAGCTCGTTTATATTAGAGTTATTGATTGATTGGGTTTAGCGTAATTATAATACTGAATATAAATATGTAAAATAAACATATCTGTGTATTGAAATTGTCAAGTGAAATAAATGTTTAACCGTTTAATTAGTTTTTCTTTTTATAACCCTCGTTATTCTCAATGCTCAGTTCTTATTCTTAGTATTGTTATTAAACTGTTTGATGTTGTTAAAATAATTGAGCATTATGTTATGAAACAAAGTTTCGTAATACGAACTGAACATTGTATACTTCTAGTCTTATGATAGGAGGTACAACCGATATGAAATAAAAGAAATAAGGTATTTAATTAACAATTTATTTACAAAAAAGATCAGCATTCTCAGCAATCCATTTCTTAATACAAATTACATTTTTTAATGAACAGTGCTTATCAATTACATATTCAAAACTAGAAAGTTTATATTTTTGTTTGAGGAACGTATTATACAGTACTAAAAAGTTTGGGCAACCTTGTTGTGCGATGTCAATTACTTCACAATTGTCACATAATTCTTGAACCCATTTAATTTTTTCTAGGCCTTTTACATATATTTTCTTTTTTTCAAGATAAGGCTTTATTATATTTTTAAAATGTCTATAATCGATATGACCTTCGCTCCAACGAAAACCAAACGTTTTTTCGATCCAGCACACGTGTCTACGTTCTTCGAGTGACAAACGTGAGTACGGATATGGTGGTTTTATTGAAAACACTAGAGTGAAGTCATCAGTAGCCAGAGCCCAACTCTTTAATAATGAATTTATTCTGCCAATCCTTGAAGCCTTGTATATCCACAATGTAGCTATTTATATTCATGATATTTTTTTTAACTAAACTGCTCAATGGTTTATATTCCACAATACAATCGTTAAATATTAAACAAAAGGCAGATGTATTATCAGGAATTTCTGAATCACTCTCGATTTCTATTCTCACATCTATTGGTCCCGACTTCAAACGATCATTTTGTCTTGAAGTATCCAAAACATATAATGCACACTTTTTAAAGTCGTGTATGTTTAACAACGGTTCGGCACGACGTCCATGGTATGACTGTTGAAACCTTGTATATTGTTCATATAATATTGCATAGTTGTCGTGCTCGAATTTCACATTTAAACTTTCGTATGGAAAATATGTAGAGTTTAAAAATACTCTGACTTCGCGTAAATTACAATGATCAAACCTTGAGAAATCCTCATTAGAATTATTTTTTCTGTTGGTCGACAAAGCTAACACAACGAACCGTGGTTTTTCTAACTGAGATGATGTTTTGATTGCCCAAGTATGTTTAGTTGTTTTGGGTAACAGTGGATACTCATATAAATCCCAATTCCTAAAAGCTAAGTTGAGCGGACGGTCCTTTTCTATCAACTTTAACATGTGTAATCGTTGGCGATCTGATACTTTAATATGTGGCACGCGCCAAACAATTTTGTCAATAACAATATCCTCTAATACCTCATTTGTGTTAAGTTGTACTGCATTTAAATTTGTATTACTTCGTAGCAAAATCAACTCATGCTTACAATTTATTATTATTTTGTTAAAGTCTTCTGCAAACCCTAAAATTTTGTTTAAAGGCAACGACACAGCAAATCGGCCGTCGTGCGTATTTTTTGTACCATTCAAGTCCCACCCCCATGCCTTTGACATCGAGGATTCGTTACTATTCATAGATAACAGAGATTTTATGGTGGTGGTGATACCTACATTTTTTACTTTGTCGATTTCAACCCCATTCAATTCGTAACGAATATCTTGGAACAGGAATAGAAATGGATTATTAGTGAATTGAATGCTATTCACTTTAAGTTTCGATTCTCTGTTTATTATCGTAACGGTTCCTTCTAAATATAAGGTACTAGCACACGGTAAGACATATAAATCTTGTTGATTAATAGGTATCCGAATTTCATCATTGTTATTAAACGTTGTTACATAAGGTCTGTATGAATGAACTTCGTAGCTTTCAATAGCATTGTCTTCTGCAAAAGACTCAGCAACGTCAAGTATTTCACTCATTTTAATAGTCCAATTAGTTTCAAAAACTTTATGTTTTCCTTTGTTAATTTGATAGGTGTTTTCCTTTTCACAGCTGTTTTCAAACTAAAACTTCTAGATGGGCAGTGCGTCTTTTTATTAAAGTCTAACATTACACTTTTTTCTTGAGATGAAAATATAACTGAATATCTTCTCCCCTTAAATTTATCAATTGGTTTTTCGAGTCAAGGATGCGCACATTAATTGAACTTATAGTATCTTGGTTCACAGGAAAATAAATTACGTTTCGTGGCACTTCTATGATTCGATATCCAGGTGGCACATTAGGAACAAATTCATGAATTATATGGCTAGGTTTTCCGTTAACAAATGAACCACTAACGATATCGCATTCGATCCGTATGACGGTCGTTGATATAATGTTAACCGGATATTGTGAACAGTTTATTATATTAGCTTTAAGTATTTCATTTCCAAAACCAATAGTTCTCCCGATCGTGTGTTTCTTTTCAAAATGAACGTCTTTTGAACAAAATAATTTCGTTTTCAGTGTATTGTTATTACAAATTAATTTGAAAGTGCAATTTTTGACATTATCTTTTATGTAATCGCCAATATCTTCGAGTTCATATGATCCTTCCGGTATTTCTATGCATTCATTATCACCATAACAAAATTTATTATTTCTACTGTCAATGTTTGGTATTGAATTAAAAGTTGAAAAATATAAAAGTCCGCACTCATACTCTCCTTTCAACTGTAAAGGAGGAGAATAATTTGTAGTAAGTGTTGAAGTCAATCCCGTTACAGATAAGGTGAACGACATTTTGTAAACTGGTAATTTTCACGTAATGCTTTACATTTTATATTGTTTTTTCCAAAAGTTTCTTAAGTAGTTTAAACATAAGTGTCCACAATTTACAGTATCAAATTTTTGATACGCACAATAATTATAAAAAATTTCGTAATCCTTTAAATACGTAATAAGTTCAACGGGAGGTTTTAAATCTCCATAACTATTGAAATATTCACAATACGCATTTAATTTCACATAGGCTACCCAGTGAGTCCCGTTATTCTTAGAGCTATCTAAATTTACAATTGCACACTCCATGCGCCTTGGACGTTTTGGTAAATTATCGCGCATGAAAACACCTCTGAAATACGGTATGTCACTTCCAAATTGAATTAGATCTATGTTTGTGAGAGCTCTCCTTGGTAGCCTTCTGCCTAGTTTTTTGTTGTGTTTAGAAATATACCACTGCCTTTCTTATATGGTTTTATGTATAAGCCCTTGCCAATAGCAATTGACTCCATCATTTTATTGTGGCGTTCAGACTCCTGTAGGTTCTTTTGTGCTGATTTATAGTCATTCACTGCTTTTGCAATACCAGCGGCACCGCCAGCTAACGAGCCAAGAGCAGACAACCCGGCAAAAATTGGAATTAAGGGCAGAATTCCACCAGTTTTCGGGATTGGGATAATACGCGGTAAACGAATAGGTGAATGTTTTTTAAGTAACTTTCTTGCTGCTTTATATGCACACTTAATTGTTGATGTATCGTCTTTTGGTTTTTGCTTTTTAATATGCGATCGAATTTTAGAAACGATCTTTTTAAATGTTTTGATTCCAGCACCAGCGCGTAATTTAGTTTTTAGAATTTTGTTCACTAACCATGAAGCTACTTTTTCACCTTTGCTAGCATTTGCTGAATTAAGTCTTTGTTTTGCCATTTTTATTAACTCTCTATCAGCTCTATGACGATTAACTAGGTCCGAATGATTGCTGTACGCGATATCGTGTTGCTTGCAGGCTTCGTCCAATTGATTTATGCCACGGTCGCCTCTTAACAATCTTTCTTCAAGTTTGGTACCTGGTCCGCAATAGTTATATCCAGGCAAATGTAATTCAAAAGGTAGGTTATTTATCACGCTGTTAATAAGTCCACTTCCTTGCATCACTTATTATTTAATGATGAGAAATAGAATACTACATTTATTTATATTAAACTAAATCAACTGTGTTTATCCAACTATTTTCTGCCTCGCTAAGGCCTAACCATTTAACAAAAAGTTTATTTCCCCTCCTTTTTATAACCTTTTCAATAAGATATACATTAGGATGAGCCGTTTTTTGCAGTTCTTGTTTATAAAACGAGCCGAGTATATTATTTTTACGATAATCTTCAATGTTATAGGTTACTGGTTTGGTATTTTTAACTTTGGTAATATTGAACAGTTCTGTAGACCAGTTTGGAGTATATCCCTTTTTAAAAGCTGATTTGTGCTTACTTATTCTTACACAGTCTCCAATTTTAAGCTTAATTTCTTTCTGAGACACGTTTTTTTGTTTGTTCAAGATGTTATTTCTGACAACATGCTCATTTGTATGATTTACATCATCCGGCTTAAATTTTGTTGTCCGATGTTTAGTCTCATTATAGGTTTTAACTATATTATTTAGTGGAGTTCCTATCCATTTAAAGTGTCCAAGTAAACTAAAATGTTTGTACAGTTTGGTTTTTAATGTTCTTATTAGTCGTTCTACAATAGAAGCTTTCTTCGTGGAATACGAAGAGTAGTGATTTATATGTTTTTCTCTCATCAACTTACGAAATACATCGTTGTAAAACTCTTTACCCATATCTGTTTGTAAATTTCGTGGAATGTGATTAGAACCCAAAATATTCAGTAACGCCTGCGCTATTTCTGTTTTAGTTTTTGATTTTACAGGTACAGCCCACGCATATTTGGAAAAACAGTCAATAACAACCAAAATATATTTATATCCCTTGTTTACGGAACTAAATTTAATCATATCGATCAAATCAGCTTGCCACAAATCATTGATGCCCCTTAATATCACCGGGCAGCGTCTAAAATTTCTTCTTGCATCTTTATGAATTTCGTTTACAATATCTTGCTTGCTCATTGTTTACTCTCCTTTAAAATTTTCATAACCTCCTCTTTGGTGCAAAACTTTGTCTCAATTTCCTTCAAACTAGAGTTTACGTGTTGAAGGCGAAGTATGATATTAGCCAAATTAGTCTGAATAGATTTATTTATATGATCTACATATTCCTTATTAACCGCTTCATCGTTCGTAAGCGGGGATGTTAAACCTTTAAGTCTTGCTGACCGTAAATTGTAATCTCCGCTATGCGTCTTCTGTAATGCATCAGAACTTTGATCTACACGCAATCGCTTATGAACGTGGTGTCCAAATTTGTCGATATTCATAATCCGTCCGCTATTGACTGTGTATCAAGGTAAACTGATATTATAATAAACAAAACTCTTGTTTTATTGAATTATGTTACTTTCTCGTAATTCCTCAATTATCGATATAATCTCGTTATCAAGACCGGTATTACCAGCATCTCGAGAAGCTATTAATAACTTCAGCCTATCAACTAACTCGTTTGGATCATCCCAATACACATAATCTATATTAGGCTTCACTTTCTTTAAAAGACATTTTAAACCGTCACCAATAGCAAGATTCTCTGTACTCTCACAAACTCTGACGTGTTTAAATAAGGGTTTAATAATCTGCAAATACTTGACACCTCTGTTACTCTTGATTGGTTTTTTTGAGTCAAAGTCTCTGTGATGAGCATTTGTTTGATTCAATATTAATTTGTAGTTTTCTTTATCGACTTCAGTCACTAAATCCAAATCTGGTGTTTTTTTAAACAGTAATTGGACTAGACCTGGTGTTTTGTCATAAGTATTAGCATTAATAGTAATTGTTTGGTCTGATACATATACTCTCTGTGTTCCCATCATAAGTTTTCCTCTTTCGAGTCTGACTCCATAAGGCACATCTTCAAATGCTTTTGCAGAAAATGAAAGCGGAGATGAATAGTTTCGATCTAAACTGGAAATGCTCTCAAAAGTTTCCTCATCGGAAGTAACCATATTAGACTCATCGTCTTCTTTTTCACTCTTGTCACTCAAATCCGAAGCATCTTGTTCATCTTGTTGAAGTTTTTCGTCTTTAGTAGTTGGACGGTTTAATTCGTAAACCGTGTCATCATGAGATGAACTTGGTTTAGTGTCACTCAAATCATACTTTACTTTTTTCGGTGTACTATGGTAATCAGGGCTAATATCAGATACATGCTTCTTTCTTCCGTCTAAAGCACTTCGATCAGCTATTTGATTGAGAGGTTGAGTGATCGGCTTAAGAATTGACTCGAGAAAGTTCTGATTTTCAGTAGACATATCACGCAACATTTTAAGTTTACGCTTAACAGCATCTGCCGACTTAATAATCTCTCGTTTAGTATCTTTTTCCATGGTTACCGCAATTAATGTTGTTTCTTCGAAGAAATTAAAATGTTAAATGATAAGCATCGTATTGTGCTAGGTTTTATATGCTAATATTAATTAAGAATAATGAACGTGTCGAAATTCAATCTGTAGCATCCTTTATTTTTTTCACAGTCTTTATTTATAACTAAATAATTATAGGGTGTGCACCATATTTTAGCACACATTTCTTTGAATTGAGACCAAGGCATATCTGTATTTACATGTTCATTATATACATGACGCAAATTAGTTTCATCTTGTTTGAAAAGAATAATAAGATTTGCGTTATCCCTTATTAATTGTTTAGGAATTTTGCTATACGTTTGATTAAGATAAAAACTGTCTATTTTGCAGTGACGTCCCATAGAAAAATAATCTCGAACGTTGTTTTGTTTTTCACATGCAATGTCATCAAATATCATGACTGAATCTGGTTTTGCTTGATTTGGATTTAAAACTTGTTTATTTTCATTGTATTTGAAAAACGAAACCCCAGGTACCCGACGAAGAACTTTTTCTAGAAATAAGTATTTCGGTTGAAACAAAGTTTTAGAATAAACATACACATTTTGAAACCTCAATCCGTTGTCATGCATTAGAAGTCCGATAATTAAATTCGTTTTTCCGCAGTTAGAAGGACCGCATATTAGACATCGAATAGTGCTTGGTAAAAGTTTACCGTGCCGTAAATATACTTTATTATTGGAAACTGAATAATTTTTATATAAATCTAATGACTGTGCTTGCTTTACAAACTTCATAATTTGTAAGTTTGCTAACGTCTATGCGATGTGATGATTTTCTGTACAATGAAATGGAAACTCATTTAAACCTGTTTATAACCACTAACAAATGACGACATGATCCTAACACACGAATCAATCATGATTATTGAGAGTTTCGATCGAAGATTCGAAACGCTCAATAATCACCTACTTGCAACCATTAATTACCATTTTATTGGAGGGCTGCTGACTTGCAGCGACTGTGGCCGCACATTTACTGCAATGATTGGCTACATCAGTCACCTGAGAGCACATGAACGACGCGCTCAACAACCAGTGTAACCAGTGGCCGAAATCGGCTAGGACTAGATGATGATGATGTTGTCGCTACTCGTCCTTCCATCCGAGTGGTTGAAACGCTCCTCGGAGAAGCGCGTCATTATTCGAGCGTTTCAACCGCCTCATTTTCGTGGTCACATTTTTTAAGAGTTGGCTGTCGGCTTTATGGTGAATTTCGGTTATTTGGTAGATGTCCCGTACATTTACAATAAAAGCAAACACAAAGTTAAAATAATCAGCCATTATCGTTGAACTATTTTTACAAATTCTAGGACGTTCATACACAAGGAAAAGTTACAGGATACTATAAACTGCAGGATAATAAATACATGAACTAAAATTGATTTTTATATTGAAACTAAATATATGAGCTTTTAATTATTACGGTATAATTCGTCTTTAATTATTCGTCTTTTTGCCTTATCTCATTAAAACCTATGCATTTTACCTCACTTTGCCTACTTTTGGTGCGTGTTCTTTAAAATTAACTGACTTCAAAAAAGGAGCAGGTTCTCAATTAGTAATTTTTTGTTACTCGATATCTCCGAGAATCAAAAACGATTTTTTTTTAATCGAACGGGTACCCTCGAAATGGTCCCGTTGGCACTTAGTCGCCGTCTGATGATGATATTGGGGAAATCGGTTGAAGTTGGGTTTGATTTTTTTTTATTTGGTAATTATTGTAATGACAATAATTATTTTACCTCCTACAGCACAGTATTGCCTGCATTGCATTAAGTATTAATTTTATACGGGGACGTAGCTAAATGTCTGTTATAAAGCTTGTTTACGCAATAGTCATAACATTAGTTAATGATAGGTAAATATTTCACAATCGTCCTTAATCACATTCTATTTATATTAATCTTTGCAATCGTGTAATCACCTGCGTTGATTACATACCAGAAATACTATACATAATGGAAGAATAAAATAATGTTGTACCTACAATTTATATATGTATATAAATTAAATCTAACTAACCTAACATATGTCTAAGATTGGCCCTTGTGGTATTGCACCTATGATGTTGGCGGGATTAAATACCTCGCCTGTTAAGATTACCGTTACTTCCATAAGGCGAAGTTATATACAATAAATATGAGATTTTTTATCATTTAATATTAAAAGTAAATTTGGATACAATATTAGAAATTAATAATTGTCCTACAAAACTCTTCAGAGTTTGATTGTAGGATCCCAGTCTCTTTTTAGTTACATAATATACATAATGAGTTGAACAAACACGTCGTCGTTTCAACTTTTAAAATCTTAAATACTTAATTTAATATCTAGAAAAGAAGTCGAACTACTAGGGGAAGACAGTAGTAAGTTTGATTAATAAAGGACCCCGGGCCTAAAGTATAGAAAATGTGGTTTCAGTCAAATCTTCTGAAATTTTGATATGTTATAGATTTCAGTGCCCTGAACAAAAAACTCTATGGGTGCTACCATGGTTTCCGGGTCCCTTTCCATGTTCTGCTCGATTTTGTACCAGATAACAAAGTAGTACTTAGTTCTACTTCGGGTCTATTTATTTAAACAATTGACATTAGTTTGAAACTTTTTTGTGATAATGCTGGTTAGTTAAAGATATAAAACGTCTACATACAATGCCGGCTGAGTTCAGCAATCGGCCACAATTAATACACACACGGGACTCGTTGTTGAACTCAGCCGGCATGTTGTTCATAGATTCTCTGAACGAAAAAGCAGATTTAATTTTTTCTTCTGGTAGGGATCCGCCGCAGTGCACGAAAAACAACAGCATTATTATATACGAAGCAATGTCCTCCATTTAAAAGTAGCGCCATATTTTCTAATGTTTGAATGAGTTCATATTTTACAATATGTAGGTATATTATAGAATCACACATTTAGCTATGAACGATAAGTCAATCACGTGCGTATGAAGTTGACATTGTAGACGTTTTATGTCTTTTACTAACCAGCATTATCACGAAAAAGTTTCAAACTAATGTCAATTGTTTAAATAAATAGACCCGAAGTAGAACTAAGTACTACTTTGTTATCTGGTACAAAATCGAGCAGAACATGGAAAGGGACCCGGAAACCGTGGTAGCACCCATAGAGTTTTTTGTTTAGGGCACTGAAATCTATAACATATCAAAATTTCAGAAGATTTGACTGAAACCACATTTTCCATACTTTAGGCCCGGGGTCCTTTCTTATTCAAAATTATTCATTTGTCGATAGAAAAGTCAACAAAAGTAGTAATGAAAAGTGCATTTTGTTCCCACCATCCGGGCTTTGATAAGGGCATTTCTTTAAGAGTTTCAACCACCGTGACTTCGATGGCAAAATTGTTACCCGATTTCCGTGGGTATTTCATGCATTTTTTGGATACAACTACCAAGGTATCCAAAAGTTCTGGCATCTCTTACGGGATTCGTGTGATAAGGCTGCCACTGAAGTCACAACGATTGTTCAACACTCGAAGGAATTCCTATAATCATTATGACAAAATACGGAATGATACATAAGTACATATTCATTCATTTCTCTGTACCGTACTTTTTACAGGATACTACTTATAGAATTACTCACTTGTATGTGGCAATTTTCTTGTCGAAGCAAAACTTTTCTTCGCAGCATTTCCAGTACATAGTCTCCAGGCAGCTGTAATAATATTATTATTATTAGATACTTAAATAATGCAACAATAGGATAAGGTACTGAACGTTAGCGATTGACATTTACGCTACGCACTCTGAGATTTTCAAAGTGTAGGGACTGATTGTATCTTAAGGATAACACGCGTCCCGTGTTATTTTCATTCTTTCGATCATCATCAGCTTATGATAGTCCACTGATGGACGTAGGCCTCTCCTATTAACTATGCGTACAGTTAGGAGGTAAATATAATCGCCACGCCGGGCAAGCGGGTTGAGGTGGCGACAAATTAGGTATTTTTACTGCCGTCACCACACGGCCTTTTCATTCGTAATCTAACAGTTTGGTTTATTTCAGTTCAAACAAACCAAGTGCATATTGCATTCTGTTCAGGATTAAGATACATAGATAGGTACCTGATTACCTAATAGCGATAATTTCAAGTGGGCGATATCAATATTGTGATAATTTGCTGAAAATATTTTCCACTTACAAAGAATTTATGTGTGCGCAATGGGCATGTGTATCGTATGACATTTTTCAATACAGATGGCTTCTCGCACTAGTGAAAAATATCTTTCACTATTTATGAGACAATTATAATTAGGAATAAATACTAACTATCTGAATCCCTACTGAATGTACATAAGTAGATATACTAATACTTATAATCCAAAATGTGAATATGTTGCAAAAAGATTCTATTTGGTAAGCCATAATTATGTGATTTGATAATATTATTATACTTAGATAAGTGAAAATTTAAAATAAAACATGAAGTCGCTTGCAAGATTTCATGCTCATAAACATAGTTAAAACAAGACGTATACATAGACAGATTTTAACAACAAACTATTTCGAACTTACAGAACTCCAAAAATTATTGCCAATATAATAACCAGGAACCACATTATTTTTACACACTATTGTAGCTTTTTCTTTACAAATAAATTGAGTTTAAGTTTCACACCATTGAACTTTAAAGAATTGTATTAAAATTTCATGATTTAAACACATAAGTAGTAACAATATTTAACACATTTCTCGTTCACATTTAAATATTCCCATAAAACATTCAAATAAAGTAATACAGTTCGCTTCTACCCACGTACCACAGAAGCAATACCAAGACTGTTTTTCAGACTCAAACTTTGCAAAGATATAAATACTGGTATATAATTTAAAAATTAACGCTACCACATACAACATTCATTGACATTGTATGACAGTGGCGCACCTTTCAGCCGCAAATATAATTTTGCAATAAAAACGGTTGTTCCTTCTACACGTATATGTGAAAATGACGTCTAACAAACATCAAGACCTAAGTATAGCCAAGTTGTAAAAATAAAGTACAATTTTATGTTTTAGATCATAGAGTTCAGAATCGTATGTGTAATCTAATTCCTGAAAGGCTCAAAAGTTTGCAAGCTGAACTACGTTACCTTGCTACCGACTGTATGAACTCCTTATATAAATTTGTACTACAGGAGTGTCGACTCGGAACAAAAAGGCATTAAGTGCCTTTATGTGTCATACGTTGATAGTGCGTTTAGAGTTGAGTCATAAAACCGTGACTTATCTTGACAGGTGACAGTTACAGGTTTATCACTGGCGTGCACAATTACAGGTGTGAGCGTGACTGAACGGGGAATTTGTTAAGATTATTCGCGGTCAGTGTCTTCGAGGCACAGATTAAGTATGCAAGATGGATCACAACAACTCATCATCAGACATCTCCCGTATTAATCGAGTATGAAGCTTACTTTTTAGTGCCTTATTGGCACTCGCTTTATTAATTGTGCCAATTTTATTGTTCAGTTTTTTTGTCAGCCTCTGTTAGCCTTTGCCTACGAAGCTAAGTTATTATTTGTGTATTTATTTATCACAAATATTTGTTCCTCGGTCATGGCTGTCTATGTATTTAAATATCTATATACCTATATATACATCAGAAGCCTTAATTGAGCTTATCGTTGTTGGTTTAGATAGATTTTTGTAAGATGTCCCAAGACGTAGGAAGTAAGGTTTTACAACAAAATGGAAGGGACAAAGGAATGGAATTTCGAATTATAAGCGGAGGTTAAAATACTTTGATCACTGAATGACAGTCCGACTAAGAAAAACCACGATAAAATGGTATATGTACTAATTATTAACCCTTAAGCTGGCATAGGCGATATATTTACCACATGCGGCACTTGAAATTGTAATTCTATTTTCAACAAGTAAGACAGATTTGATTGTCATTTTGGATCTGTTAGCTTGCTTAAGGTTATTCTTGACTTGAAAGTCAGTTCCCGTCAAATATAAGTACTTCTACGGGTGCATTCCACTAGAATGTCGGGTACGTGACGCATGCATCTAAGAAAGTTACGAATACAAATTTTGGTTTCTTAGTTTTATAACTGGCTGTTTGTATTTATAGAGAATTCTCGCACTTTCCATATATTTCTTAGGTAGCTGCCATAGTCGTCACATTCCCGACAAAGTAGACGTGGATTGCACCTACGTTTAGATATTTTGAGCACATATCCGTAAGCAACAATCAGATATAAAATCCAATACAAATAAAAGTACAACGAACAAACACTTACTACTGGCATGATTTACAGATGGTTAGCAGCATAGTGGCTGTTTACATGTCGTGTTTGTGTGTTTGTCTAGCGCTCGCAGCTCCTGAACGTCTGTCTGTAACAATAGAGTGTTAGAGGATTAGGCAAGGTTATAAAAGGACATTATGAGGACTATACATGCAATAGATTTATTAGATATCAATCATCATCATCATCATCATCATCATATCAGCCGAAAGACGTCCACTGCTGAACATAGGCCTCCCCCAAAGATTGCCACAATGACCGGTCCTGCGCCACCCGCATCCAGCGGACTCCTGCGACCTTCACCAGGTCATCGGTCCACCTTGTGGGGGGCCTACCCACGCTACGCCTTCCGGTACATGGCCGCCACTCAAGAACCTTCCCGCCCCAACGGCCATCGGTTCTACGCGCAATGTGCCCCGCCCACTGTCACTTCAGTTTAGCGATTCGGAGAGCTATTTCGGTTACTTTGGTTCTGCTGCGGATGGTCTCATTTTTAATCCGATCGCGCAGAGAGACTCCTAGCATAGCCCTCTCCATAGCCCTTTGGGTGACTTTGAGCCTTCTTATGAGGCCCATTGTAAGCGGCCACGTTTCAGTACCGTATGTCATCACTGGCAACACACACTGATTAAAGACTTCAAACACTGCGGAATATTGGACGAAAATATGTGTCGTAGCTTCCCGAACGCTGCCCAACCGAGTCGGATTCGAGATATTAATATGAATTGTATTATTCGTTTTGCTACTATCACAAAAGACGGCACAATTGTTTTATTAACTACATAAGTAATCCTTAAACTTTATTAAATAATCCCATTTTAAGATTATCCATGGACACCGGATCCTAACACTAACATTTCTAAAGATTTTAAAATAACTAAATAAATATTTAGATTCAATTATACAGTAAGGGTCTCACCAAACTAGTCGACGCCGTTTCGGCTAATCGCGTACGGAAAAAGCTATATGTCAATGTAATAAGAGCGAGGACATCGTTAATCGGCTCGGCCCACGCGAAACGACGTCTTTCGACGGGAAAACGGCGTTTTGCCGTAAAGCTGTTCGCATTCGTAGGACCCCGTTTGCAGCCTAAATAACGCACACGTTCGCATTCCTAAATCTCCTAACACCGCCGTACGGTGCCGGAAAGAGTTGAACGGCTCCGATCACGGCTGAGTACCTACGATAAGGACCGGTCAGAGCTGGCGGAAGCCGTTCAGCGTCTTCGACGACCGAACATAGCTGACGACGGCCGAAAAGAGCCGATGACGGCCGAAGTAGCTACTGACGCGTTTGTATTAATTCATTTGAATTATTACCCACATTAAAATCTGCAATAGATCTGACAACACGAAGTAATACTGTCGTAATCATACACGTCTGTTCAATTTCAAACTAGTTACTAACAACTAGTCTCCAAAAATGAGATTTACGATTGCCGATCACCCGCTGTCCTATCTATCTGTTCGTCGGACTCAGCGGCTGTACGCGTGCTGTCTGACGTCTCGACGGCAGGACGGAGCACGGGAGAGCCGACCGCCGCTTTAGTTACAACCGTTGCGGTAGCAAATCGCAGCCGATCGAACGTTTCTAGTTCTACGGCTGCAAGGAGGGTGAGACTGCTTAACGCAGGTGTTCAACCGCGGAGACGGTCGATCGGCTAAATGCGAATAGTGTGGTGTAAAAAACTCGGCGAAAGCCGACTCTGCGTCGATTGGTTTGGTGAGACCCTTATGCGTTAATTAAGTATGTATAGGTAAACTAAATGTTGCTTTATTAATGTTAAAGAATTCCACACAATAACATTCACAAATATTTGTTCATTGGTCATGGCTGTCTATGTCTTTAAGTATCTATATGTATGTATCTGTATCTATTATATATATCGTCGTCTGGTGCCCACATCACAAGCCTTAATTGAGCTTACCGTGGGACTAGGTCGATTCGTGTAAGATGTCCCAAGATATTTATTTATTTATTTAATATTACATTCTTTCTAATCAATATTTCTATAAGACGGTTCTTGTCCTTTACAAACAATACTTAAGGGCTTGCTATGTTAGGAGAAGGTTATGAATAAGTATTAACGGGGATGTATATGAAAGGTCCACGGAAAAAACATGTCCAGTGCCTAAAAAAATCAGGGCAAATTCACACCTTATAAAAGTAAGGTGGTTTTTCCTTCTGTAATTTGAATTGACTAGACATGTTCTTTCCGTGGACCCTTCATACAGGGTGGAACGCAACGACGATCTTTCCCGCTACCGACCGAGTCTACCAAGTTACCAACCATTACGATGAATTTTCAGGATGAGACCAACATCGAAAATCTTAAAAAAAAAAAACCCTTCATACAAAGTGACTGATTAGTTCGAGCGCAATAGTATGGAAAAGTCAATTTTCCATGTAAGTTTTCGATGTTGGTCCCATACTGAAAGTTTATCGTAATAGTTGGTAGACTCGGTCGGTAGCGGGAAAGATCGTCGTTCTGTTCCACCCTGTATGTAAGGCATTCATCAGATGAAAAGAGATTTTATCGGGGTGTCAACTACTGGGCACTAGAATGTTTGTAAGTAGTATCTGTACTATCCTTTCCCAGCGAGTGCTATCGCCTTCGAATTCTGCCGCGCGAGTTCTTCTTTCTAGTGTATTTTTTACAGATACCTATTGAATTATTTGTTCTAGAAAAATATATTTTTTTAATATTTAATCATTATGTTACGACCCTTCATGGAAACATTATACACATTAATATGGACCCATAATAGATATGGATAAAACTTACTGTACCACAGACTGTGATCTAATTATCTCATAACAGCACTAAACACGAATCTAACAACCATATGCCGTCCATTGTATGTAAATATAATCTTAACCCACTTGCAAAGGGCAAGGAGACTTCCACTAAAAGACAAAACGACCTAAGTCTCACAGCGTCCTCTTGAAGATACGACGTTTTAATCTAAGATACCGAAGGGCGATTAAGATCATTAAATACTTATAGCTGTCAGTATTAATTGCTGGTAAGGCATTTAAAACGAAGGTAACCTTTTGACCGCTATTGGTGAGATATGACTAAGGATTGTTTCGGTCACAATGACATAACGGACCCTATACAGAGTGTACACTGTACAGTGTACAGGCCTATTGCCACAAATTTCGAAATTCGTACATTTCGAAGATTTGTCTCTGTAACTCCATGAAAAGAGTCATTAGAGCGACAGAGAGACAAATCCTCGAAATTTGCAGTTTTCGAAGTCATGTGTTGTAGTGGCAAAGACAAATCCTCGAAATTTCGAAGTTCGCGATAGTAGAACTGTTCTGTTGTACATTCCTTTAACTATCGCACTCTTTATGAGTTTATGACGTCATTTGTCGTGTTCGTTTAATTTGAAGAAGTCATTGAGTGTTAATAAAGTATGCCACTATGCTATTGACCTGATACTATTAACAGTTTGCGTAATAGATGTTCATATTCGTTCCTATTGACTGTTCACGACTACATGTGGTGATGTGTAAAGAAAATCATATGTAATCAACCTGACGTAAAACTGCGTATTCAGAGCCCGGACTTTCCACGGCAAAACAAAACATTATCGTAATCTAGCTAATAAGACAAACATTATTATAGCGATATCGATGATTGTATAGTAGAAGACAACGTAAATAAACATGTTATAGTATTAATAATTTAATTTGGGGACCGTCTATCAGACAATTATCGATATCTATTCTAAACCATAAGTCAATCGATCACGTGAAAGGTTAGAATGCCATATCATCTCGCTCATACTCACGTATTGGTGTAGGGATAAAAAAAGTTACGATAAGTCCAAGGTCAGAGGCACCCTGTACTTAGTACTCCTATGTAAAATATGTATACTTACATACCATAATAGAAGGTCGTATATGGTGGCACACATATATATAGTATTCATGTACAAGTAAGTAATTCAACTTCCTTGATAAAACAATAGCTTGTTGGTTAGTCGCGTGCCATGTTTGTCGACATAGCCGAGCTATGTAATGAAAACAGCGTCTTTGTTTACTATACAACTGTAGTTAAAGGCAGAAACCAGGAGATATTCGATATTCTTCCCTAAAAACAACAATAATATATCAATTTTTCCATATTACAGGAACTGCTTGATGCTTTAGCCAATTGCAGACCAAAAGAGCATTTTCTGTTCTATCCCCCTATTCTCATCATGACAATCGTTGGAAACGTAAATAGATTGCTTCTTCAACTGAGTAAAATTTAATGATACCTACTATCAATCAAAATTAGGAGGTTACCGCAAACCGCGGTGACAATAATAATTAAACATACCTATTTAATTTATTTGAATGTAAAAATCATTATTAACGTCCCTACCGCAAATTTTGAGCCTTGACTTGTCACTGTAAATAACTCCTTCATTGGAGTAATAAATTTACAAATCTCGAAGTTTTGCAGTGTTCTAATGAAGCAATAATATCCTATTGGTAAAGTTTGCAGCTTTCAGCGCTTAGATGTAAACTGGTCAACATGCTACCCGCTTTAATTATTTTAATTTAAATGGCACTAAAACCCAATTTATCAATTGTGCTGACAATGTCGCAGCATTGGCTCAAACATCACAAGATTTAAAAGAATTAGTTACAGACATGGATAGTGGTTTCATTGAATTTGGCCTTAAAATCAATATCAATAAAATTAAAACTCACTAATTCAAAAACGGTATTACTTCATAGACCAATCATACTGAACAATAGTACTATGGATGGAACAGAGTTGACAACAATAGGTTTAAGAAGAGAGGTGCCTATTATCAACCATTTTATAAATAAAAGAAGAAAAATGTTAGTCGTCGTGGCGTACAAGACTACGACAAGACGACTACATAATATAAAATATTAAAACCCTTAATAGAAGGGAAAATTGTAGTGAAAAGGAATTGAGGACAACCGAGAAGGATATATATGGACTATACATATAGGAGAAAGAGAAAATAGACTTCGTGTCGTATCAGGCAATTAAAGACAAGGCCCTAGAAAGATCTCTATGGAAGTTGTTCCACCGACAAAAACATGAACATGCTCTTAAGTTTAAGAAGAAGAAGTGTTTTCAACCAATCAAAATAAATAAACAAATATATAAATAGGATTAATTCCTATTAGACTGGAACATTCGATGGCATTCGCTTCTGCAAAAAACTAGTAACTAGCCAATTCCTTGAATTCTGTTGCGAAGCGAGCTCCGTTACGAGTAGTGAGCCAGCAAAAAGCTGAGACAAGGCTAGAAAAATTATAATTTTGTTACTCATTTACTGAATTGTAAGAATTTGAGATTTTTGATCATATTTTTTCCAAATATGCTATTATAATTAAGTACGAACCAACTGATAATAAAGATTTAAGTAGAGCAAAGTTATGTTTGCTATGTTTTGGAATGTTTTCGAAAAACAGCCATTTCTAATACTAACCTTTCAAATGAAAGCACCTACGTAATTGACGTAAGGAAACTTCTGCTACAATGATTCTTTACTAGTTATGTAGTTAATTCTTCATTGCTTCAAATTACCCTATAATTTCACGGCCAAGGCCACAAACAAAACATCTTTTCAAGCAAATCGGCTCGCAAAAAGTTAAACAGCCATACATAATAAGATTTTTTGCTGTTCTTTTATAGTCAGAAAGATAAACAGAAATACAATGAGAAATTCTTGTGCGCAAACTTCAATAAGGACTAACTAAACCATTTCACCTAATAATTATCTTTAAACAAAATTAAGTAATTGCTTCCACTTTCTGTTTTTCACATCACCTATGAGAAAATTTATCGATTCTGAAGAAATATTTATAGATTCAAAATAAACTATATTTTCATACTTCATTGTTCTTTTTTTTTGGCTGGCACTTTGTTCCGCCTTGCAGGGGAGAAAATACCCGTTTTCGAATAGGTGGTGTGTAAAATCATTTTTTTTCGGCTTTTCATGATACCGTCCGAATTAAATTTGCTGCCACAATGAACTTCAATATCCATTGAAGAATTTGTTTTATTTTATGATAAATAGTGATACTACGTAGATAATATTGCAAAATGGAAAATCGTGCATTATGAGCAGAGTACTGATAAGAGTGATAAGATAATCACATCCTCGCTAAACTTGGAGATTAGATGAAAGGCAAATACCTATATCTTGTATATTGCATAGATATATTATAATGTATATTTATCCTATATGTGCCGTACTGTTGGGTAGCTATTTTCTAAAGGACTAGAAGTGCGAAGACACATCTACCAACTTATTGGTACCTAGATCTACCTATTTTGCCTACGTCCCACCTATCTACCAGTTCTACCACTCTGTCTTAAATCTACCTATTTTGCGAATTGTTACGATGATGAAATTGATGAACAATAGGTGGTAAATCTACCAATATTCCGCTTTTAATTCTATCAATTTCTGCCGATTTTTACACGTTCTTCTACCCGTTTGCCCAGTTTGTATGTAACTGTACGAAGAGTTGAATCCAGCAAGTTAAGAGCCTTTGCTAGCTGGGTCCTTAGACAAGTTGCCAATCGCTAACCGAAAGGCAGCTAACTCTCTTTGTCGCACGAATATGAAAGAGAGACAGAGAGGGAAAACAACGAGACGTCACTAACCATAAGGCCACGGTCGTACTGCACACGCCGCACGCAGCCGACAACGTCCCGTCGCACGCAGCGGGTGAATGGTGTGTTCGAGAATGCTCGGGAGTGGTCGTTTTCACCCGCTGCGTGCGGCGTCCCCCCGCCATACATCATTCAGACGCTGCGTCCGACGGGACGTTGTCGGTTGCGTGCGGCGTGTGCAGTACGACCGTGGCCTAAGCGATTGATTGGCAACTTGGCGCAGCATCCTGGTCAGCGCAGTTCATACAATTTCTTATAAGAAAAGCGTCCGTCCGGGTCATGTCCGGGTAATCCGCGTAAACAAACGTCGGCCTTTAAAAAGATGATCGTAACATTAAGAATACGAGAGATAACGTAGAATAATTTGGAGAAAATATTTAGTTGTCATGTGGATTAAAGCAGCCCACGCGAAAAAATTGAAAATGAAAAGTATGCTGATTAATGATACTCGTATTTTCGTTGAATGTTCCAAAATAAAAGTAAAGTAAAAGTAAAAGTATAAAATAAAACTAGGTACGCGTAAACTGGGTAAAAATTCTGGTTTTATTGACTCTCGGAGTATCCAATTATTAGTTATTTCAAAATTATGGAAATTAATAAACGTGTTTTTTTACTGTTGTCTATATGGCTGTACAATTGTACATGAACGAATTACTTTTCTATGTTTTCGATTTACGTGCACATTTTGTGGCCTAGCTGAGTATTCTGGGACTCGCCACTATTGATTCTGGCGACAGAAAGGCGGTTGCCTACAAAATAGCACTACATATGTAACAGCATGAATTATTCTTGCGTGACGTCAGCAATAACAACTTTTTTAAGCTACTACAGTATCTTTACAAGCTCTTGGTCGCCGTCAATAGAATTTGTATTCGACACAAACACGGATTGATCCTGTGTTCAAGCCCCCTTGCGTTGACTTGAACTAATAGCGTTAATGATTTTGATTAGGATAAACATCAAAAAGTGGGTACGGTAGATTCAGTCTATGGAACACATATTATTTATTGTGTTGTGTTCCATAGATTGAATCTATCGTATACGTGGCTCTCGTCACGTAAACCACAGACTAGTCAACAATCGTGAAAATGACTGTATAGACTCGTCTTATTGGTAATATTGGCCAAGTCATTACCACAATCTATGACCAATTTGGATTGTTAATATTATTTTTAAATTTGTAAGTTTTAGTATTCGAAATAAAATTGGAAGTTAATGATAAATACGGTGTTTTTGCGTAAATAATATTTATAAAATGTATATTTTTTGAATTTTTCTTTCAAATGCATAGTTTACGAAAACCTGTATTTAATGTAGATTTTAAATGTATGAATCAGTTTTATTTGTTTATCTATAGTGGATGTAGTTCATCTGTTTAGAATTGTGTTTACGCTATTCCGAGAAACTACGCCGTGTCTGGGGCAAAAACTACGTTATGTTATTTTCATGAAAACCGATTTACTTGTTTAAGCATGAAAACGTAACAAACAAATAGAGGGCCTACTGCAAACACATCGAGAATTTATCTCTTTCATCTTATTGACACCTGCGTTGGAAAGACAGAGAGATTTTAAATTCAACATTTTCGAAATTCTAGGCCGCGACCTTTGCCTTCTAGCTATTTTTGCATTTGAAGGGTCCACAGAAAAAAACATACCCAGAGCTTAAAAAAATCAGGGCAAAATCACACCTTATTCTGTTAAAAGTAAGGTGGTTTTTCCTTCTGTAATTTGAATTGACTAGACAAGTTCTTTCCGCGGACACTTCATTTATAATATTCCTTGGGATGTTTCCTTTTCAAGCTAACGTTTTCAATATCATGAAGGCAACAAATCGTCTGCTGACAAGCAAAACTCACTATAAAAACTGTCACTACTCTTAGCAACCTCGTATGTGAGTATTGAATCAGAACTGAGATAAGAGTTTTACTTCAAGTAGGTATTTGTTACTTAGTGAGTTTTCGTTGTCAACCGACGAAATAAAATAAGCTTGTTAGTTTATAATTGTTACAAATAATCTGTGTAAGCTTTTTACGGCAAGCGTCAAAATTTGTTTTTCGATTAAAAGTTACAAAAATAGTCTACCATGCTTAATTGAGATAATGATTCTGCACGTGAAACAAAAACTCGTTTCGAGCCAGTCATTGGGTTTTTATTGAGCAGTCAATCTGTTACGTAACATAATATTTTGCTACGTCATATCGTGCGTGTTCTCGTATTGGATGCCCAAAAACGTACCTTTTCCGGTTGGCCGTATTTCGACGAGAGAAAATTATAGGCGTTTTGTTATGACAGGTTATTTGACCTTGGTAAGAATTTATATGATGCAGGTATGCATTATAAGAATACAACGTTCACATGCGAATATCATAATATATATCATATATCAAGTACCTTCACTTCTCCTTTTTTTGGTTTTGGTGCAATTGATATTTGTACCTACGTAGTAACTTCATAGGTAACTATTATTGGTTGGAACCAGAATTAAAACTATTTCCATATTATTTTATTAATAGTATTTACCTAACATTTAAAGGCTCTACTTTTCACTTACGATCAGGTGGAGTGGAGCCACTTTGTTGTGCCAACATAAAAAAAAAAAAAAAAAAAAAAAAAAGCCGGCATTGTATGTATAGGTATGTATGTAAATTCTTTATTGTACACAAAACACAGGCAGAAATACATTTTTACAAAAAAAATTCAGGTACAAAGGCGAACTTATCCCTGTAAGGGATCTCTTCCAGTTAAACCTTTGAGCAAAGGAGTCGTCTATATGAAGCAAAAGAAAATGCATGTATGTAGGTTTAGAACGTAAAGCGATACATTTCGCATCCTACTTTCCGTGATTAGAAAGAGACGCCATGAACTGACTGACTAATAGATTCTGGCGCGACAATCATGTGCTATTAAGGGTAATGGTCATTTTCATTATTAGTATTTAAAATTACATATGTAACATGCGAATTTAAGTATTACTTTATGATATTATAAGTACTTGTGACTCAGATAGCGAAGCTGGCCTGCTACCGCGAACACCGAAGTTCGTAAATTTCGGGGATTTGTCTCTGTCACTCTAACGAAGGCGTCATTAGAGTGACAGAGACAAATCCCCGAAATTTACGAACTTCGGTGTTCGCGGAGGCCTGACATTTGCAACAGTGCGAAAATGTCAGGAACTCTGTTAAGCACAGAAATAAATCCGCATGGTAATCATATTATTTTAAATCATACTAATAATGGAAATTTCTATTAGGCTTAGCAAATGAATAGGTATAAAAAACAGATAGTAATACCTACTACTAGAATGAAATAAAATTACATGATTACCATGCGAATTAATTAGCAACTGTGTTTAACCCTCTGTAACTGAGGTGACGTACCTCAGACGTACCTATATAATTTAATAATAGTATTTTATGCAATAGTGGTATTACAAGGGTCAAAAAG
>JALPQI010023459.1:0-13191 GCA_025490895.1 Thaumatotibia leucotreta
CTGACTCAAAATCAAACTCAAACGAACGGATGATACCGATATTTGCTAATAAAGTATGTCTAATATCAGGGACTTAATTATGATTTGAATCGGATGTTTTTACTGCCAATGTCAATGACCTATCGCTAATCGAATTTGTAATTTAATTTGGTTTATTGTATTGATTTTATTTAAATGCTTCAGAGACACGTGTAAAACAAGTGTTTCTTTTATATGCAATATGAATTTATTATCATGAATTGCCTCCAAATTATATTCATAATGGCTTTTAAATTTTAATATAATTCATGATGGCAGTAGTAAATTAATGTTTTGCCATTATAAAAATTAAGTTATTTAGAATTTACCACTTTTACACAAAATCTATAAATCAATTGTAGGATAAATCATGTCATAGTACGAAGGTAATATTATAAACACTCACTTGATACAGGGGGCTACCACAATTTACTAATTCGATTTAGTTTACGTAGGACCTAATCTGAATCGCGGTTTATCAGTTCCATAGAATAACTGTCAAAAACTAACAAGCGGAACCTAAACTGATTCGCATTAGTAGATCGCTGGTCTATAAAACAGAATCATCGTATTCGGTTCCTTAGTTCTTTTACTAAACGGCTCAAAGTCTACTTCCATCTACTATCATGTGAATTTCGCACAACGACCGAAAAAAACTCATGTTATTATCAATTATAGTAAAATCGTGAAGCGCATATTATGGTCCATATTTAGTCTCGCACCATTCACACAGTTTCACTACAACACAATAGTCAAAACAACAATACCCACCAAACTTAAGAGATGTTTAACGACGCATTAAATTTTATTTCAGACTTATGTCCGTTTTGTACGTACGCCACAAAAGATCTAATTGAAGCGAAAAAAAGAAATGATTCTCAAATGATACGTGTTTGTTTGTTTGATTGATGTATCGATGGGTTGCGCGGCTATTTAACAGCCGGTTAGACAAAATGGTGGAGATGTGCCGGTATGTGAGCTGTGTGATCATAACACTAGTATGGATGAGTGTAAGTACGTTCATTGTTGTCTTATGAGGTGCTCAAACTTTGTTTTACTTTTTTATTATAATTTTACACATGTGTAAAATACACGCTGCGTGGTGACGGCAGTAAGAATACATTTTGTCACCACCCCAACTCTTCCCGCAGGGGTCGTAAGAGTCGACTGAAGTATCGAAGTGTCATCTGCCATTCATTACTACGGCTACTGATGCATAATTAGTGGGAGAGGCTTACGTCCAGCGTCCAGTAGACTGAGATAGGCTGATGATATGATGTGTGTGTGTGTGTGTGTGTGTGTATGTGGCTGTGTGTGTGTGTGTGTGTGTGGCTGTGTGCGTGTATATAATACCTGAATAACACAAATGTCTACACCAAGCTATGTTTACACCTATGTGGCACGATAATGCAAACTGAGTTCGACGAAGTTGTAACTGAGTCAGTGTCAAAGAGATGGGTAGGTAATTACTCCAATTACTTCATCAAACTCGGAGATAATCATCATTTTCTTCCAGTACCTAGATCTGGATCTTTTGCAATGGTTTATTTGTTGATTTATGCAATGCCACTGCATTGCAATGAAAAATTAACTATACGTTGACAACAAATGGTTGACATGGGACAACCCCACAACCTCTGGATTGCTGGTCCAAAAACAAACTCAAAAAATGCAAAGTTAGTACCTACCTATTTTTAAAATATATTGATTTAAAATCGGTAAATTAACTTTACAAGTTTCGTTTTGCCGTGATTGCTTGTCATTTTCTAACTGATTCAAAATAATCCTGATAATATATCAAACAAAAGTCTTCACTTAACAGAACTATCTGTTCAATTTGTTTCAATTTATTACATTTCTTTGGCTGTAGGTTAGTACCTACAGCCATAGAAACGTAATAAATTGAAATACGGTATAATTATACAGAGTTTTTTGTAAAATATATATTATTTACTCTAAAAAAATATGTTTAAAAATCTAACACCAAAATAGTTTGAGGACCACTGCCCACAACAAATATAAAGCGTGAGTGTGTGAGTACGGTGATCACAATCAGGTTATTTCACTGGTAATTATGATGCGGTGAGACCCGGGGTCAATCCGAATGTGGCACACGTGACTGTACCGAGTTGTGCTGTACCGGGGAAGATTTTGTTCAACGTACAGTAACATAGAAGCGAGCAAGGTGGCCATAAACATTGGAACTCCGATACTTAGGGCTTGTGCATAAATCACGCAAGGTCCTATAGGGGGGAGGGGTGTCCAAGAAAAAAACACGAAATATCACGTTAGGGGGGGGGGGGGTACAAGTAGCCGAAACAACCTCACATGAGTAGTACCTGCCCGTTAACCTGCTGCTAAACAGTTACCTAGTACTGTGTTCCGGTTTGAGGGTAAGTTAGCCGGTATAATTACTGGCATAGAGGCAGTCCATCTAAGTCCTCAGGGTAGGCAGCACATAGACGTTTTTTTGGGCACTGTGTCTATGGGCCTCAGTTCCCGCTTTCCATACATAAGAAAAAACCTGGCCTGCTACCGCGAACATCGAAGTTCGTAAACTTCGGGGATTTTTCTCTGTCACTCTTATGACGCCTTCGTTGGAGTGACAGAGATAAATCTCCAGAATTTACGACCTTCGGTGTTAGCGGTAGCAGGCCTGGTTTTGATAGCGGCTATTTATCAATATTTTTGTCAAAAATTAACGGAAATAAACACGCCCAATTCTCACAATCAGTAGTAAAGACTGTATCGATATATATAGGGACAAAGAAAATATGAAACATCTTGGTAAACAGTTTTATTTTTTTGATAAACTGAACCAGCATCTGAAAGCTTTCGTACAAAATTAACGAAAAACATTTATAAACAATCCAATATTTAACCGGCCCCTTAATTATTTTTCTTATGCGTCCTCGAACGCTTCCCATTAAGTTTAGGACAACTGTTTTTGACACCATTCTGGAAGCTCTTACCCAATTTTTTTTTAATACTGTCAGTTGAATTTGATGCTGTGAATTTTGCCTTGAGCTTTTGCTTCATTATAGCCCAATACTGCTGAATGGGACGAACTTCAGGGCAGTTTGGTGGATCCATATCTTTTTCACTAATGGAACGCCGTTTGTTTTCATCTACTCTATGGTTTTCTTAGCGTAGTGGCAGGATGCCAGGTCGGGCCAAAACACTGTACCTTCTTTATGCTTACGGATCATGGGTAAAACACGTTCCTGTAGACATTCTTTGATGTAAGTAACCGTGTTCATAGTTGAAGTCGTAATAAATGGCGTTGACTTCACCACACATTTGCAAATAGTTTGCCATACTATGACCTTGGAACCAAACTTTTCCACATGGATTGACGTAACGGATTCTTCGAGTTCCTGTCCTTTGAGTTTAATGTAAAATTGGGGGGCCCGGCAGTGTCTTGTAGTCCAACTTTACGTAGGTTTCGTCAGCTTTAATAATGCCCTGTTTTTTCTTTGTTAACACGATATTATACAGTTTGCGAAGCCTTGATTTTACTGAAGCAGCTTGTTTTGGGCAACGTTTGGGCTTTTTTGTTTTAGATATGTCTTTAAGTTATAGTATTTCTTAGCCGTTTGGATAATTCCGATTGAAGTTTCCAATGTTTTCGCTACGTCCTCTGCTGCACAGACTGGAATTGATCTCGAAACATTTCACTATTTCTAAGTACATTTTTGAGTTATACGTACCAACGTGTCTGCCTTTTTTAGACTTATCGTCGAATAACAACTCACTGCCATATTTTTTAATAGTATTGTATACAGCTGAACGACTACCATTTTCAAGTTTTGCCAATTTTTTTATGGTAATTCCGTTTTCGCGAACGTATTTGTCCACAATTATTTTTCTTTGCTCGGCGGAAAGCCCTCTAATTTTCAGGGTTTTTGAAAAATTGGACGTCAATTGTTTTAAAATACAAATAATACTATTTGAGCAGACAGACGGAGAAAAAAAAAGCCGTGCTCAAAAGTTAAATATTATTATAGCAGTGGACTCAAGTTGTCTTTATACTTATCAATACAGTCTTTACCTACTTCAGTACTTTATGAACGACTTAATTTTGGAATACCTACACATATGTATAGGGTTCCGTAGTAAACTAGGCTATAGGACATTATGCCGACAAAGTGATAGAATAAAATGAAAACAAAAAATTCTTCGGGTACCTCCCCTAGTAATAACAGTGGCGATGATTTTTCTTCTGTAATCCAATAGTGAGGGGTATTATTTCCTCTTTGTTTCTATTTCCTCTTTTAGGTAGGTACCTACTACCATTTCTTGCCCAAATCTAATTTGAATAATGATCATTGGCGACGGCGATTCTTTTTAATAAAATAAGGAGCTTTAAGTAAATACGAACGTATTTTTTTGCTCGTATTTTCTAGCAATTAACATTCAATAAAAGAGAATGAAAATACTGCCCTGCAAGCAGTATTTTTAGCTTGAATATAGGTACTTCCACGTCTCTTAGCTTCTATGGACTATATTCACATGTTTGTAATCTAGCTTAGACCCGCGGGTGGTCCTAGCACCGGATTACCATGCAACATTGTATGCAAAACGGCAATAAATACAATTTAATTGTCTAATTACACATTCACGCGTATGAAAACTGATATGGTTTGGCGTACTAAAGTATTACAATTAACCTTTTAATGATCCTGAACCCGGATTACTCGTTCTGTGCACTGTGAGGGTAATTGGCGAAACTTTCTAAGCCCTAGAGACTTTCCGCTACGTAATTTTTGCTTCGAATGTCTAGAATGCAACAATGTAAGTGTTTTAGTAGCAATTGAAAACTGATTCTCCCTAAGCAAGAAAATGATGCAAATTTCTGCATATAACAGGCTAGCTCCAGCTTATTTCTATAAATTTCTAGGCATGTTTCGACACGTGCTAATTGAATAAATTGTTTTGAAACTGCCTTTTCTCCAACTAAAGTTCTTGAGCTACAGTAGCAATAACCTGGGCACGTCGTAAATACTCAGATAAAACAAAACAGGAAAGTATTTCTCTCGCTTGTATGTAAATGTAATAGAAATTACATTGTGTAAATGTAATAGGAATTACATTTACGCAGTGGTTATCCGTTCAGTGTATGTGATAGCACTTGGAGATACAATAATTACTGTAAATGTAAATTAATATCATCAGTCTTTTGTCCCTTAGTCCGTTATGTAAGTTCCGTTAGTCCAATAAGATTTCTTGCAAAATTATGAAAGACGAGAAAATAAATATTTATATTTTTTAATAGAACTAAGACTCCCACAACCAATTTTATGCAGGAAGAAGAAGAGAACATTTAATAAGTAAATATCCATCATCAGCCTATTTCAGCCCACTGCCGGACATTGCCGTCTCCCAATTTATCTTCGCAAATGGACGCATTAGAAGGTAAATATCCATAACCGCTACGCTGGGCAAGCGGTAGGCGATCGCGCAGTGAGTCCACTATGATGATGCTGATACCCATCATTAATCTTCACAATGGTCAGTGCAAGGACAGTTCCATCCCTTAGTCGGCTCTTAAGAGACCCACGGGAAGAACCAAGGGGGGACAAATGTATTCTTAAGTTGCGTTCAGACCAAAAGAGCATTCGCTGTTCTATCCCCCGCTCTACGAAATCAACCAATCACGTTTTGTGTAACGATCGAATTTCGTAGAGTGGGAGGTTAGAATAGCGAATTTAGTACTTAATTTATGAATTACTGTAATTCACCAAGCGTCATAATCATAACTAAATACCTATCTATATTAACAAAGCTATATATAGTAACATAGGTATGTTATTACCTATATTAACTAACAATTACTCCATATCTATTCCTCAATGGTAGAAACGAAATGAATAGTTTGAATGGAATCTTTCACACGATTAGGTTTACGGAACCTCTATTGTATCTAATATTGATTTTTGTGGTCAAATCAATGTTACTGAGCTGCGCTCGGTACAAATTATAAAAGCCTCAACATTTCCATGGAGCCATTTTACCGATGTTAAGGTGCTGGGATACTGGGATTTGTGACCCAACTATGATTTTCGAACATAATGTACTTAGATACAATAGTCGCCAATATATTGGATTTTTGAATACCTAAAGATAAGGAACCATCATGCCGAACCAACCGATGCCGTGTGGTGACGGCAGTAAGAATACATTTGATGCCGTGTGGTGACGGCAGTAAGAATACATTTGTCACCACCCCAACTCCTCCTGCGGGTGTCGTAAGAGTCGACTAAGGGATTGAAGTGTCACTGACCATTTTACAAGATTGATGATGGGCAGCAGCGTCATCATAGTGGACACATTACTGCGATCGCCAATCCGCTTGCCCAGCGTGGCGATTATGGGCATTTATCTCCTAATGCGTCTATACGTATAGTTAATAGGAGAGGCCTACGTCCTTCAGTGGACTAACATAGGCTGATGATGATGATAAGAAACCAACTTTTGCTTGCGTACGTCTTCCCGAAATAAAGTCATCGCTTGATGAACAATTATTTAATGTACCTCGTAGATATCTATAAAGAACAGGTAGGTAAGAATATAACATCCCAAGTAACATGGGCCTGAAGGCTTAAAACGAATTTATCTATTGATAGTCTATTCGCAGTTTATTTTTAGATAAGGGCTTTCTATAAATGGTTTCTATGAAGAAAAAGTATCCTTATAGTGTATCTTTTCTCATATTTGATTTTTTTAGATGATTTGATCTATAGAACACGTATTTTAAGTACATTTCTAGGTATGACGATTATCTTAGGATATATTGTTCTATAAATAGTTAATAAAGCCTAAAGGTACCTATTTTCCAGTATTTTATTAGAAAAGATGGTAAATGTTAAGATTTAACTTTCTACAGATATTCCGTATTAGCTAGTGGTACTCTTATGTTTATTTATTAAAAGACTAAAGTCTACATAAACTACTTTTGTAGATATCTTTCAGTAAGTCTAATAATATGTTAGTGAAATAGTGGTTCCAGTGTTTATTTGCTTAAAGTAAATAAGTGCAATTTTACTAGATCAGCTGGCTTTATGCAATGGAGACAGTAAAACAAATTAAAAGATCTGGTGGCTTTCGTCGGAGAGTCAGCAAATATTTAAAAATAGGAGAAAATACAGAGAAGGAGCAAAAGGAGTTCCGATTCTGATTTGCGACTCATGAATTAAGCGGGTAAGTTTATTAAAATAATAAATAAAGATTATACAATAATTTTAATTACGAAATGGTTCCATCTACCTATAAAGAAATAAACGCGTAAATAAATAAATGCGTGTCAAATGTTCATTCTTAGAAATCGGAGAAACTTTATACAGATAGGTACGAATATGATAATTTTGATATATCTACCTAATTTAATACGATCCACAAAAAATAAACTTTCCGCCCTCTTCAAATACACTGATAAAACTAAACATAACACGTTAAAACTGCTACAAATCGGCCGCGTGAACCGTGGATACACCAAACAATTCAACATGTCAAGACGTGCGTCTCGCGACTACTCCGCACGCGCGCACGCCAGCGGCGCGAAGTTGCGACTATACCATTACATTATTTCAACAAATAAAAACAAACTTCTTGAATTCGTTCTGCATTAATCCATCCAAAATGATACACAACGCACTCAAAATGCCAGTTCTCTGATTGATGTCTAGAAATACTGTGAGAAGTTAAAACAGTATACAAAAATGGCAGTTTATAGGTAATCTTAAACCACTCATAAACCAGTTTATTCCTCGACTAGGAAGTTTGGTTTGCAACAAGTAAAAATAGTCTTGTCATTTACTAGAGCTATACTACAGATTATTCTTTAGAAAGTTTGTTTTAAAGAAATCATTTTTCTAGACAAGTTTAACTAGACGCCATTTTTACTGAATAATATTTTGTGAAATTATTGTAGCGAACTATTTTTTGGCTTGTTTTTGTACTTTTATGAATATATTCTCTGTAACAAATCGTCCTATACTTTTTAATATACTATATTATGAATGAAACAAATGGCTTAAACATATAAACACAATATTTTTTTTTTATATTTTTATATTTGGTTAATATTTTATTAAATATTACATTTCAAGCGGGCGCTCTTATTTAAAAAGAGTTTTACACAAATTCAGCGAGAGACTTTCATCCGCACCAAGTTTTGCAAGTTTAAGTATCAGTATTAGCCGATGAAAACTAGGCGCATGAAATAAGAAGTTAGAAATTTGTCACGCCATTTTGTAATATTACCTTAGCATTATTCTTTTGAGATATGCGCCATTATACGTATCGTTGTCTATTTCTATTAAAATCTTTCTTAAGGTTGGCAGGGTTGAGTTAATTTGGTTTTAAAACTTCTCAGGTAAATACTTCTCTTTAGCTCTCAAGCTTATCTATTAACCATCTACTAGTGCATATCGTGGTCTATAAATAGTATAGAAAGACTCTAGAAGAACGCCTTAAGACTATTTGAAAATGTTTAATTCTTAACTCTGTCTATTCGTGGTTTCTAGAGGGAGACTTATAAATAATTACAAGGTTGTGCCCACTTTACTATAGACTATCTATAATCGTTATTGAGGATAGCTTGGGGGCAATGTTACTCTTATGGTAGACAATCAAATCGAAGTCTATTAGATATCTAATATCCCCTTTTTAGATTCGCTTTTGTTACTTAAGATACGTTTGGCCATTTTTAAAATTTGTTTCTTCGTTATTCTATTATACCTACTTATGTAAAGCATGGCATTAAATATTACTCAGATTAATAATTTATATCACTACATAGTACAGAATAAAGTCATTTTCCCCTCACTAGCTCGTAAAGCGCTCGTTTATCCTTTAATACGAGCGGGTAAAAACGCTTTTTACACACTTGTGAATAAAGTAATTTGACATTTATCTAATTCCTATAGCCCCCTACTGCCTAGTATAAGTGGATCTGTATGACCGTAGTAAACATGCGCAATCGGAGCTCACATGTTAAATTGGACGTTTCTCATGTGACTTTGTAAGCCATTGGCAATATTTCATTTCCATAAGTAACTCTATTCTACGATACGTTTCGACATAGAGTTTTAAATAGTTTCTTTAAGTTAATTTACATTTGGATGAGATTTGTAATCATATTTCCTCGCGATAGTGAGGGGAAAAAAGTTGTATTACACTTGGCGGCAAAGTTTGTTCAACTCTCGTGCCTTGAGACCTTCGCAATGCTCAAGATTCCAGTTTTTGAACCACTCGCTACGCTCGTGGCTCAATTTTGGAATCTTTCGCTAGCTCAGGTCTCAATATTGGCACGACAGTTAAACAACAACTTTGCCCCCTTGTATAATAAATAACTATTTTTCTGTCCCTATGTCCCTTTGTACGCTTAAATCTTTAAAACTACGCAACGGATTATGATGTTTTTTTTTATAGGTAGAGTAATTCAAGAGGAAGGTTTTTATGTAGGTATAGTACCCGTGCGTAGCCGGGGCGGGTCGCTAGTAGATCCTAAAATTAACCAAAACAATTGCCTCAGATCACGTTTAATGGGTAGTATGCAGCATGCATGTCAACTGAATGAGAAAAATATAACAGTCAAAACAAAAGTGAAATAAAAAATTGATTCAGTGTGCACCCGCCTTAACGCTTTAGGCGTTCATAATCGAACGCACCTTATCTACTTCGGAGATTATCTCAGCCGTAGTCACACATTGCCTTTGAAATTATTTTATCTCGCATTGAAAAGTTGTGGTTATCATCCGGTATAATAATAACATTATAATACTCAGATTTGTGCATTAGTGTGGTCTGTGAACGTTGGCTTCGTGTAGTAAAATGCTATTATTATATACCATCATTTTTGACAAGATCTGGTAATGAAAAACCTCTTTGATTGATATTTTGCTAGTCAATTTTATTAATATTTCTGTAAGTATACATATTACAGTATAATACATTGGTAGGTACATAGTTGGAACATGTTCATAAAATGTGAAAGATACGATTAATGAATTAAAATGACTGCTAAGCCCGAAATATTTATTTTAGTACAGATGGTGCCTTTTTAAGCTCTAGTGCGAGAAGTGTGTCCTTTTACGTCAGGTTCAAAACTTCGGAGGGCGATCTGCACTAAAAAACATAGTACGGAGACACGTGCAAAAACGAAATTCGTAACTCGTGTCGATTTAAACACTCCCTGACGGTTGTGTTTTAAAACATCGCCACTCGTTTCGAATTTTATTTTTTCCGCACTTGTGTCGTAATGTACTATTACCAAACGTACCTTTCAAACTGAGAGAACAAATTGAACATATTGCGAAAGCACAAATCAAATTATTTATTAACTAAATATTTTAATTTGTACTTTGAAGAGAGAACAAAGTTGTAACGTCTTTGGAATTCTTCAGTTACTCGGTTTTATTACGGGGATTAGCTTAAACCCCCTAAAACATCCTTTCTCTGAATAACTTAGTACTTAAACATATTAAATTAAAGATTCGTTCACCTCATACTAGCTGTCATTTTATGTTTATTTTATTCGATTCCTTCTCTTGTCCAATGACATTTCTTTTATCGAGACTCTTAAACAGCACTTATTAAAAATGTGGGCGGGAATTATTCTCGTACCTCGGCATTATTGTCGAGAAATTATGAGTTTGTTATTTCTCCACGACTTATATTATTAAATATTGGTGCAATGAAATGTAAACATTAAATATTTTTACTAAAATGGTCGTTGAAAGCAATTGAAGTCGAAATATGCAGGTACATTAAAAGAGTTGATACTTTGAAAGAGAGAAATGCAGGATCTGAATACCATCTATATCTATACATCCACTACTGTATTTTTTTTTGTAGTTTGCACTAACCCCTATATTAACCGTCTCCTAAGTTAACTAGTCGTTAAATATTGTTCATCCCTTTCGTTCTTAAAGACATATTGATAAGATCAAAAGGGACAAACAATACTTAGCGACTTGCTAAGTTAGTAAACGTTTATGAATAAGGTGTTAAGTTTCTTCTATCGTCGATATCTTCGGCAAAACTATCTTTTTCCCCGAGCATATTAAAAGAAAAAGAGAACTAACATGCATCTGACGTATATATTTTATTCGGGTATGGTGAAACAGGCCCTTAGCTGGTTTACACTTCGTCAAGATTTTAGTTATCTTGTAACACACAATTTCGAAATGTATCATCCACTGTTAATTTCCCCAAAGCAAATAAAACACGCCAGTAAATTACATCAAATGCCTCATTGTTGTTTTTCAGTTTCGGCATTTTTACGATTGAGCCAATATTGTTTAGGTTTTTCAAGAGTATCATGGAATTTGTTAAAGCAATATTTTAGTTTTACAGACGACTTTTATTAAGTGGAAAAAGCGATACCGAAATGCAAATGTTTCGTGAAATGAACATACTTGAGTTATTATGCTATGTCAAGACAAAAAATTAGGATGTTTTTATCCGACTTCAAAAAAGGCCTCCTTCTTTTTCTCAAGTTGACAGATTTTTTTGTATGTATATTATTAATATGATTTAAAACGGGGTACTTACCATGTAAATTTAAATTATTGAGCATCCGATATCTCGACACGTGTCGAATACTATCTTCACGGAGTAACTGACGTGCGGTGAGTTTTAGTCGTGGTTTACCCAATTACCCATATAGTCCATTATATTACGGCAACGTATGTATGGGAAAAGTTCACATTCGGATACCAGCACCAAATTTTAGTATATTGTTAAATATGTCATTCTGTATCCAAAACTGTCGGGAGACACTCTCTCAAAGGTCAAGGTCACCAGTAATGACGTCCTCAAAATGGCTGCTGCCTAATTTTGAAAAGCGCTTATTTGTTCCTCAACCGCCCAACATACACCATTGTGTGTAGTATCAATTGAAAGGTTATTAAATATGCTCTAACTTTGTCTTTTTGTATTATAGCGTACATCTAAAAATAAAAAAAATATCGTGGAAAGAATAAAAATATTTTTTTACTCTTTTCGTACAATGTACATTTCATCAGGAAACAAGCGGTATTAGAAAAAAATGTTGTACTACACAAATGTAGTTAAACTATTATCCTAAAATAAACAGTTTAAATCATCGAAATCGGTTGAAAATAAACAAAGCTATGTCATTTTCTATATTCCGCGGCAAACGCCATACACCCGCCCTCCGCCCGCCCGCCAGTTCGAAAATGTTAATTGCACCCAAACTATGCAATTGATTTGACAAGACACTGATAAGATATGAACTAAAAGCCAATTAATTATACAAATACTAGTTGTTTTAAAAATACTGTTGTTATTAAAATAAAATACATAATTTAAGAAAAAAATTAAAAGACATAGGTACTTAGAGTAAGGTAGGAAAAAGGTAACAAATTGATAATAATAACTTCTAACTATCAACGAAAGAATGTTATGTATATATATATTTCAAGGATTTATTCTAAACAGTAAATTCTGGAATAAATTCCTTCACATACACAAAGAAGAGTGCAATTTAAAACGTTTTTTACGCATACGCCAACATGGACAAGGCAAGTTCTTTCTTCTTTTTTCCAGCTCCAATCGCAGGGATCAATTTTCTTGTGGATAAGGCAAGGCACTTCGTCCATATCTTCGTTTGTTTGTAGCATGGTTCGCTTTAGATGTTGAGTCAGTTTCAGTGCATCTTTTGTTGGTGAGATGCTTTCAATACTCAATACTCAATCATTTATTGCTTCCACACAGTTTACAAGGTATTATGTGAACATAAAGTGTTTACCGCTATTTAGTTAGCTTTATTTTTAATGAAAACATTCCGTCTTGCTATAATTAATTTTTATATCATTTGTAGTCTCTCTGGACATTCGTCATCCAAGTGGTGGACGGTCTTCCTCTTTCCCTCTTTCCAGTAGCCATGGACAGATAGTTTATCACGACATGACTGTCCGGTCGGCGAAGGACGTGACCTTACCATCTTAGCTTATTTTTACAATCTTGAAACTAACCCT
Organism: Thaumatotibia leucotreta; assembly: GCA_025490895.1. Classification (NCBI taxonomy): domain Eukaryota; kingdom Metazoa; phylum Arthropoda; class Insecta; order Lepidoptera; family Tortricidae; genus Thaumatotibia; species Thaumatotibia leucotreta. The sequence continues at coordinate 13,023 of JALPQI010023459.1, forward strand.
TACATTACATAAGTGGCGAACGCAGTCCTTGAGCGTGTCTCCGCCTATCTATCGTAGCATACGATGTATGTGATAGAGTATTGAGTAAACTGAAAGAAATAGAAGCGGAGAGAGAGTGGAAAGAGGGAACCACTTCCAGGCAAGCTAAAATGACGTGAGGAGAACCCGA
>JALPQI010023460.1:0-10193 GCA_025490895.1 Thaumatotibia leucotreta
GTTTTTCACTTGGGTCAGGGGTGTAAAACATTTTTTTGCTAGAGTAAATAAAGAATTTATTTTACTTTGGGCTTTAGATATGAGTTACCACTATCAGCCATAAGAATACTACTCATCTGTTTGGGATCTCTGGCATAGTCTTGAGTGTCGGAAAACATTCTTTCCCTGGAAGTACGAGTAAGTGGTGAAATATGTAATGTATTGTTGCAATTTTAACTAGACTGTCAGTACACCACGTTTCTCTTAAATATTCCGTTTTATAATATACATATTTCACCACTTACTTCCAGGGAAAAATTGTTTCACTACACTTAGACTACGACAGGGATCGCAAACAGATAAGTATTTTTATGAGTGATGGTGATAACTTATGTTTAGAGCCCAAAGCAAAAGAAATCGATCTCAATTTGCTTAAAATAACGAAATTTTACTTTAGATTTACGATCCTTTAAAAGGTAAACGTCGTTCTATCGTCTTTGTTTCAAAAATATTTGTTTTAGTTACTTATAACGGTAAACAAGTACAAAAAAACTACATAACATTATTAACCCTAGAGTTCAGCATCGAAATACCATAAAATGTGTAATATAAAAAATATGATCATGAATATCATGATAAATGTCTCTGCAGGTACACGAACATCCGAATTTTGCGGTTCATTTATAAAGCGAACCACGGCAAGGGCACCCCTGGCACTAAATCGCTCCTCGGCATTGAATACATTTTACGTAACACTTACCTTTTGTTGCTGTGACAGAATCATGACAGAATGCCGCCGGAACCCTGATTTAGGGCCTGCGACGTAATTAACGTAACGTTTTGTGAAAACCGTATTTTGTTCGGCTATACTTCTGCCCTTATCATGAGAGGCAGTGGTGGCTGCGTAAATCTACTCGTATTATATTCTCGCTCGTAGTGTTAATGTACGAATAATGTAAACATACAGGGTAGTACAAAACTGAGCAGTACAATAAGTGATCTTTTGAGAGATCTCTTTTCAAATATAAATATTAGATGTGTATTATGACATACCAAGAAAAATATAGAGTTTGCCAGCGTCGGGATTTAAACTCACGTCCTCCGCTTTCGCGGTTGATGCATGAACCACTTGGTTGCTCGAACTCAGTGAAAACTGGTCGAATTTCTGGGGTATATCCATAGTTGTTACACTTGTTACTAGGCTAGGCATCGTTGACCATACTTTAAGAAGCTAGGAATACGTACTAGCTCCCCCTCTTATTCCTTACAGAATTCTGGTATATCACATCTAATATTTATAATGTATATACATTACACAGTAGTGTTACTACTTAAAAACACAAATCAAAAATAATAATAAAAAGCTGCGTGGTTCCCCAAAAAATTTTTCTAGACCGTCATTACATGTCACTTTTGATAACTACGTCTTTTGATAACACTTTTGATACGTCATCGTGAGTGAAACTTGTGAAAAATTGGAACCAATTACTTACGTCTACTGTAATTGCAAATTCATGGTAACTGTAAATTAAATATTCTTAGAACGCCCGTACATCTGTGAGTTCTTACGTAAGTTATAGGGACGGAGCTATACTAAGGAATGAGAGGTGAATATCATCACTATCTCATTCCTTAGTATAGCCCCATAAATAGGTGTACAGCTGGCCTTAGCAAATTTTCTCATGAATTGTGAAAGTTGATGACAAGAGAATTTACTATTAAATAACAATAAAAATTACTATTATTCATTTAATCTAATACTATCATCAACTAAAATACATTATAAATTTCGATTCAAAGTATTTTGATTGCCTAAATATCTTGTTTTCTGAATCAATAGCAAAAATATTAAGTATTGCCTGGGTATAAGTCATAGTATTCCTGAACTAGGGGGGATTCCTGAAATTGGGTAATGCAATATAAAAGTTTGAAATATAGCGCGACATAAAATTGTAGAGAATTGCGGAGGGCACCACTGAGTTTAAATATGCAACATTTATTTTACCCCTTAAACGATATCAATATTTGCGTGATTTCCTATATGAATTAATTTTGTTTCAAGCAAAAACGTCTGCGAACAAAAAGCATCAGGCTCTGTTCATCCATAAAACTGCACAAATGTCATCTCACTCACTAAAAAAAACTAATTATAGGACATAAAAATAAAAGAGCCGCATTTTCTTGAACCTTAAGACGACGACGGCTATCAGGGAAAAATGTAATATTCATACCTGCACAATTGCACGTCCGTTGGTATAGGTGATTTCACCAGCGTTGAGGTGATTACACACACATCCAAATGAAATACTAATTGCAAAAAATGTAGTGAATGAATGAATGACTTGCGTCAAAATATTGAAATAGTCCTGTTTAGTTCCACTTTAATAAATCTATATACAGTGTATTCATCCTTACTTGTCTTATCATGTAAACAAACCACAGACCAAGTAAAACAAACAAAACGTCAACGATGATCAAAAGACAATCACTAGTGATTAGAAATGTCGATATAATTAAATGTCGGCGATAATTTCACTGCTTAGGTACTTAAATAGAGGATTATCGATTTTACATCGTCTGTCAGGAAGAGAATTAATACGTATAAGATTATATCAAAAACTATGGTTAAATTTCGAGGATTTTTCTCTGTCGCTCCAACGAAGGCGCCACTAGTCATGAGAAAAATCACATGAAGTGCACCCGTAACGAACAACGTGAAGCGAAGTAGCGAAACGAATGACGTTTGACGTGAATATTTTATTCAATATTCAATAGACAACTAAGCACTGCCAGTCTTTGAATAAAATAAATATTGAAATCAATTACAAAAACCGGCCAAGAGCATGTCGGGCCATGCTCAGTGTAGGGTTTCGTAATTATTCAAAAACGGCTGGGCCGATTATGTTCGAAATAGTTTTATGCCAGCCCACTATTCATGATTTTTTTGGACCTTTGGATCAAAAGTTAGAGGGGGGGAAAAGTTTTTTTTCATCTGGAGCGATTATCTCCGAAAATATTGACTTTAGAAAAAAACTTTCTTAAAAGCCCCTTTTTCTTTTTAAGAGACCTATTCAATGATACCCCACACTATACGATTACAGCAAATAAAAAAATCACCCCACATCACCAATTGGGTGGGAGGTACCCGAAATTTTTTTTTTATACTTTTTATTGTATCACTTTGTTGGCATGATCAATATGTATACCTGTATCAAATTTTAGATTTATAGTATTAACGGCCACTGAGCTAAGTATGCTGCGGAAAGACGGACATAGCGAAACTATAAGTGGGTTCCGTTGTTGCCATTTTTGCTACGAAACCCTAATAAATTTTGGTAAATTACTGCAATTTATTTTAATTGCATTTTCTTCGAGTTGTACTTTAAGTATTAATATCGATATATTGACATGCCAACATTATGGTACATAGACAATCTAGACATCGCAATGTCACATCAATGTCAGATGTTTTTAAAGTTATCCGACCGTAACAGCATTTATTGACGAAAATCTTTACAGAAATGATATTTTTCAGTGTTTTTTTGAGTGATTATAATACTTTGCGAGTTTAATTAAGTATGCAACAACATTTGACGTGATGATTAATGTGTAATTGCAGAGAAAATTGTGATAATGTTTTCAAAAATTGTTTGTTTACATGATAAGACAAGTAAGGATGAATGCACCTTAATTGTATGTCGTTGAATTTATAATGAAAAGAAAGAAAGTCCAAATTTATTTTGTAATTTCATGTTTATGTCATAATACTTCTTACGTCTTTCACTCTTGAAAATACCCAGAGCCTCGTTAAATCGCTTTTACTGATAAACCACTATTTTTCTTCGGAAACAACTATTACTTCCCCTGAGGCTTATGGAACGTAATAAATTTTAGTTCATCTTGACGTATCTGCCTTTTTCTATTAGTTCAGCACTTGCGGTCTTTTCTGAAAGAGTTTTAAATCATGTGAAGAAAATAACGACCCTTAGTAACACGTCATAAAACCTATACCTATTACCTATCTTGTAGCGCGAACGACTGTTTTCTTTCTGTTTCTCTTCATTAAACGTATTTTGTAAAAATATTACAAATTGTAGGTAGATAACTTTTTTCTATTTAATATTTCGGTAAGATTGAACATTTAAAATAAATTTTTCTATGTAAGTCTTTTTTAGGGTTCCGTAGTCAAAATGGCAAAAACGGAACCCTTATATATATTATCATGCGAACAAAGTGGTTTAATAAAAACTACTTATTGAATAGGTCTCTTAAAAAGAATAAGAGCCATAATAGAAACTTTTTTTCTAAAGTCAATATTTTCGGAGATAAAAAAAAACTTTCCGCCCGCTAACTTTTGATCCGTCGGTCCAAAAATAATCAAGAATAGCGGGCTAAAAGAATAATTTAAAACTATTTCGAACATATTCGGTCCAGCCGTTTTTGAATAACTACGAAACTGGCCCAATATGCTCTTGGTCGGCTTTTGTTTCTAGTTTTTTTGACTGGGTATTTAAACCCATAATTTACCAAGCACCTTTACAAAATTAAAGCGTCGTAAAGCTATTGTCTTCCAGTTCATTTCGCTGGCACTTGGGATAAACACTGTCGTTAATTCGGCTGTGAAGACAATAAGTAATGCTGACCCACGGACCTTTTAAAATGCAGGTCGGCCAGTAACCGAAGACCTATCGTTTACCGTGAAACACTTTAAACTCATACACCTTCCAAGACCTTGGTAATCTGGTCGGATAAAACATGGATGTGTGAAATTGTAATCGTGAAACGTGGTCATTATCCATGCAGTGACCCTGGGAAAGGCGACAGGGGTCCCTTGACACGTGCAAGATTAGTCCCTCATGCAAAGTTTTAAATTAAACGACCCCTAGATAAAGGGCTTATGCTTACTTAGGAATATGTCAGCCATTGTTTCTGAAATTAAAGTTTTAACACGATGCCCCGAAGTCATACAAAATCCAACGTCGAGTTAGAATGTAGTTCACACGATTAGCCTTAAGCTAAAATAACTTTATATTTACTTTAGAAGAATTAATAATAGTGATCTGCATTAATTATCTAGTTGCAAACATACATTTAGAATTTTCTCAAAGACGCCTTGCATTCTAACTGGGTCATTGTCAGATTTACATTATCGTTTTTTCGTTGAACATGTTAAGTTAAGGAATAATGAAAAAATATTGAGATCAAAAAATTAACGGAACACAACGGTAACTTTACTGTCAAATAAGGTTCCCCGCAGCGCTCTACAGCCCTGTGTAATAAAATAATTTACAATTTAATACAGGCTATTAACTTTTGACCACATTTATTTTTACTACTAACTATTACTCAGAAAATCGAGGCAGAATAACAAAATCGAAAATCATATTTCACTATAAATATAACTAGTTACGAGTATTATGGGTTATGATATAAAGCAAATAAAAATAACGAATTAATAATAAAGTTCGGACGAGTACGCCGGTGATGATTACAGTACAGCATAATGATAATGGTACATTGAGTGCCAAGACAACCCAACTAGCAAAGAAGTCATATAAATCAAGAGTTATACGACCTTTAGCCATATAAGAGTTTTATAGTCGTTTTTAGTTAACCTGTTAGTCAAATAAACGTTATAAATCTGATAGTTTAGTCGTCCTACCAAATAGTCTAATTACTATGGCAAATAAACGTTTTTGCGACTTAATTATACAACAATCATGTAGAGGTTTTAAAGAAAACGTTTACTTAATGATGTTCAAAGTCGTATAAACGTTTTCGTCTTATAAAGGGTTTTGAAAAAACAGAACCGTCGTAATAAGGTCATTTTTACAACGTCTACATAATTTTATTGTTGTATAAGTGATATCATAAAACCTTATCTCGACAGTTATATAGCGGTATTGAGGGTAACTTCAATATGACAAAATGATATCAGCGGGACTGTTATCTACCTTTTATTCAACAGTTGGTTATATTAAGGTCAAACAAAAACTTTGAAAAACCTTTAGTTGTTGCCGAACCCGTTATATTCCTTTTATTGAACTATATGTTTTTAAATTGATTTCAAAATACGGTTATAAAACATCATGCAATTTAAAGTCGATTTGAAATTTAATATATTTATTTACAAAAATTAATATTATAAAACATCAGTCGCCATTTCGTAAGCATCACAGTACTATTTCAAAGAAAAAAACCATGGACGTTACATCGTGGAAACGGTACAAACGAAGAGGCGGACTAGTAATGGCGGCTTAGTAATGGCGGACAATTTGTAGTCGTTATAAAAACCTTTACTTAAGATAAAGTTATATTGTAGTCGTATAAGTATAAATCCATGACTTGTTCCAAAATGGCTAACCTTAACTATAATAAAATATGAAGAAATATTGTTATAAATTATAATTATTTCGAATATATTAAGAGCGCGACAGCACAAAACTGTATATCATCTTAAACTTTAACAGTAAAGTGACCTTCCCATACGAATTCAGCTCACGCCAAATGTGCAAACGCTCAATATATAGAACAATAATTTCTATTACAAAACTTATAAAATTACCTTGTATTATTTTTCCGTACACTTTTTGTCACACACACCAAGTTTTGCGCGTATCTAAAATAAATGTCAGGAGCAGTTTTATAAATAAAACTTAAAAATGTTTATGTAACTTAAAAGTCCGATAAGCAATGAGTAAGGATTACACTAAACCTTCTGTTAGCGACACGACGTCACGACCAATGAACGCCTAGGAATAAGATAAATCATGTAAATAAATGATCCTCACGTAATTAAGTTAGATATAAGTAATCAGTAATGTATAAGTAATTTCATGAACGCAAATGTATGAACCGAACCTAGAAGTCGCCTATTGGCTGATATTAATCGCCTGAACTTAGCGTATAAGATTTAAAATGTCGCATTTTGTACTATGTATGAACCATTCGATACCTCGCCAGAACTTAATTTACGTAAGAAATGTAACTGTATAACCCGTTAAATATAGGTCAGTTATCTATTCAAATGATACAATGGACCCCTGGGTCAATAACCCAACGCAATGTTTAAAATAAAGGTTTTAACCCAAAACATTGCAGGTAAACCGAGAACAATAGAAAGATCCGAGCGTCTATTGTTTAGAATGTAAACAACTCCGCATGTGTTTTTGTTGTAAACGTTGGATAACCACGTGTAGTATTTATTTACAAACAATGATTGTAAACATTACGGCATGGATTAATTAAAATTAGGTGAATGTATTTAGAACTTAGCGAAAGTAGGCTAGTATAAATCGAACAATGTGAAGTCCACCAATCAACGCGCAGTATTTTCGAACCAATAGAATTAGTGAACGGAACAGACTTAGATTTCATGAAACAGAAATACGCTGCCTTTTGATTGGTCGACATGTTTTTACGATTGGCTGAAAATCACAGCCAGTGATGTATATATACGCGACGCGTTTTGTATGGAGCAGTGTCAAGCTGACCTCCACCAAGAGAGGAACAATAAAAGGAAGAAAAATGGAACCTGCCTATTAATCGGAAAAAGCCCTCCTGCCGCTCCAGCCCTCCTCATCAGTAGACCGGCCTACGTGTATCCGAGCTCTGCCAACTGGAGCTGCCGATAGGCAATGCTGTGTACGATGTACTCAACATTTTTGGTCCTTCGAGCGTCGGATAGCGAACCAGTCCGAACCTTCGCGAGCAACGTCAACTACTTCGGACCGAACTACGGATGGTTGACCCAGCGGATACACGCAGCGACCGATCTACTGAAACTCCGCATCGTGTTCCCGGACCCCTCAGACTGAACCTGAGACATCGACTGCGTGCACGAACCCGGAACCTTAGCACCGCAGCGATGACGGGAAGAAGAATCACGACGAGATCAATGTCGTCGATTCACGACGATGAAGAACGAAGACGCTTTCTAGCGGCTGGAGCGGAGGCCGCCGAAATGAAGCGAGCCAGAGCCGCGCGCACGGAGGACGAACTCAGTAACACTGACACCAGTGAGGCCGGCGACGCACGTGGGCATATGGAGGGGAGCGAGCCATTAGCCCCGCCCACATCGCAACCGGCCGACGGGGGAACGCTTACACTCGAGCGAGCGCTAGATCATGCGCGCACAGTTAGTCGCCCGGCGCCCACGGCGCTGGACACACGTGCCGCAAGCGCTATAGCGCCAACGAGCGCGCCGAACGACGACTCCGTACGAACTTATACGGAGCGGGAACTTCGCGAGGATGACCGAACGAGACAAGTATCCTTCGCACCTCACCGAACAATAGAACCATGGAACAAAGGCATTGAACTTATGCAGCAATTACGGGGAAAACAAAGAAGACTTCTAAGCGAAGCGGAAGCATTGAACAAAAAACTCGAAGCGTTGCGGCTGGGGATCGAGGCCGCGGAACCTGAGGCGCTTACGAGGAATTATGAACCAGAGGATTGGGCGTACGAGACACGCGAGCCGGCATCGAAACGTCGAGCACCGAACCTTGAACCACGCTCGATGTTCGAGACTCCGAGAACGAGGAGGCCTGCTGAGCGATCGCCGAGCCCCGAACTAGAGAGGACCCGCGAACGGAAGAGGTCACTCTCGCCTGAACCCGAACGAGCCTATGAACGTGAAAGGCCGTTCACCCCCGAACCGAAGACCTCCGCGAGAAGGAGGCAACAGTACTCGCGTTCGCCGAGTCCGGATGCGAGAACTCCAAGAACGCACATCTCGACACAGGAGAGCATCGCCGCCAGTATGTTCGAGATATTTGAAAAAATGCAGAGGGCTGCGAGACCTGCACCGAAAGAAATATACGAATTACCTGCTTTCTATGGTAATGTCAGCGAGTGGCGCAGTTTTTATAACACATACAACGAGACAGCAACAAGATACAAGTTTACCGAGTACGAGAACGTGGCGAGACTGCGAGTGGCGCTGAAAGGAGAAGCCAAGGCTTGCGTCCAGCACGTCCTGGCTACAGCTACTCGTCCAGACCTCATCATGCGCATATTGAAGAAACAGTACGGAAGGAGCGAAGTACTACTCGACCAAGCACTAGAAGACCTGCGTCGGCTGCCTACCGTCGGGCCGACAGCGCATGACCTAAATAACTTCGCAATCAAGATCGCAAACATAGTATCTACAGTTATGGACATCGACCGCCGCCACTACGCCGATAATCCCATGCTATTAAGGGAAATCACCGACCGCCTGAGCCCCCATCTACGAAGCCGATGGTGTGACTACGCCCGCGCACACCGCTACTCAGACGAAGCTGAAATAATCCAGCTGTCGGACTTCCTGATGTACGAGAGCGAGCAGGAAATGAAATACTCGCACGCCAGAGCCCCTCTAACATCGCGACGGACTGCTACCGCGACATCGAACGCCGTGTCAGCGCAGGCGCGGTATGAGCGCAACACGAACCGACCGGTTGCCCGCCCTGCTCTGTCCCAGTCGCGCTCGTCGCAGCCGTTGTCCTCGAAAGTGGTATATACCACGAACGCCACCACGAAGAACCCGCGCGCAATCTGCTTATATTGCGGAGGAACCCATGGAACGACAGATTGCCGCAAATTAGCTGCCCAACCCGTCGGAGCGAGATGGGACTGGGCGCGACTGAACAGGGTGTGTTTTCGCTGCCTCAACGACAAACATCAGCGCCAGTACTGCCGAGCGAAGAGTTGCGACGTACCAGGCTGTCCGCATCCCCATCATCGCTTGCTACACGCGGATAAGCAAGAAATACAGACCGAAGCCGCAGTACATCTCACTACGACCGCGCCGGTGTACTCTATAGGAGAGAGGACAGGCCACGCCCCCACCACGCGCGCGCCGCGCGCCACGCAGGCCGAGATAACACAGGCACCGAACGAGCAGAATGATCCAGATACCGCTCGCATATACGTTACCTCGGGGATCGAACCTGCTAATGTGCTACTTAAAGTACTGCCCGTCACCGTGAGCGGCCCGGGCGGAGAAGCACACATCTTCGCGATGTTGGACGACGCCTCGACACTGAGCCTTATCGAGGAGGACATCGCCGAACAGATCGGATTGTCTGGCCCTGTTTCACCGCTATGCGTGCGCGGTATAGGCGATATCGCGCACCGAACGAACACAGCTACCGTTAAGGCGAAGATACGGTCAGCGCGAGGCGGAACAGGCTACGACATCACGCTGCGAACAGTACGCGGAATCGGAT
>JALPQI010023461.1:0-18628 GCA_025490895.1 Thaumatotibia leucotreta
AGACCGTTCTGAATAGAGACATATTTCGAACAGCTAAACGCGCTATGAAGACTCGTAATTATAAAAAGAAGAAGTAAGAACAATTGAACATATTGCGAAAGTACAAATTAAATTATTTATTAACTAAATATTTTGATTTGCACTTTTAATTTTTCTCCAGTAGTCACACTACTTAATACTATATAAATTATAAATATTAGATGTCATATACCAAAGAAAAACGTCCTATGTCCGAGGTGGGGATCGAACCCACGTACTCAGCTTTCGCGGCTGATGCCTGTACCCCTCGGCCACTCGGTCTTAGCAACCACCGGTCAAATTTCTCGGGTATATGCAATCCCTTACAAGGCTAGGCGCCTTTGACCATTCTCTGAGGGTAAGCAATACATGCCTGCACCTCCTATTTAGAATACTTTACAGTTTTCTAGAATAGCTAGAGAGACACCTCGGACATAGGTGATCTTGGTCGTTTTTCTTTGGTATATGACATCTAATATTTATAATTTATAAGAACAATTGATTAAAAAGAGGTGGGGTAGCAGCAACAAGGCCCCGAAGTTGCTGTCGAACATAATATTTGGTTAAACTTTCAGTCTCTAAATTGTTTTTGTAATAAAAGTTAAGACTAAGTCAAAAATACACCTTAGCAACATGTCTCATGTTACGAGAAAATTTGAAGATTAATTTGTATCAATTCATTCTACGCTTCCTGTGAAACATATATACACATCCGGGAATTTCCATAATACGAATCAACTCCATTCGTACAACTGTCAAATTATTAATTAATTAATGTACCAGGCGGTGACAGCACCGTACACAAAGTCTGTGCGTAAAGTGAAAGCGTCTACCACCAACGCGCACCCATGTATTCCACATACCTTCACTTTCAGAACAAATTCTGGAGAATTTAATATAATCTGAACATGAAATAAATGGAGATTGAATTGCCATCAACTGTTTACGTAATGCTCGCCAGTAAAGCCCCAAAGAGAATTTTATGTGTATCAGATAATGTGATACAAATCAATATGCCTCTTGCGATGCATTTGCCTCATGAATTATTTAGCAACGAAATCGGATAGATGCCGTCGCGTCTAGCTTTTCCATTACAAGAGTGTTATTCCTATTGACTACTGAAGACTCAAATACACAGTTAAACCAGTTTAAATATGCTGTCCGATTAACAGGGAAACTCTAATACAATTAAGATACATAATAATACTAAACCGTAGTTCAGTACTACGGTTTGAGTGATTTATGCCTTATGAACAAATATGCAGTAGACCAAGAAGACAAAGTAAGTAAAAGGTGAAGTTCAAAACGAGTGGCGTGCTTAAAAAAAGCACCATTTATACTGAAAAATACATTTTCATTAGTGCGAGAAATGGTTTATTTCTTATCAGGTCGAAACTTTGGAAGGCACGTGAATCGTTGAACGATACACGTGCAAAAAGGAAATTCGTTACTAATGTGATTTGAAACAAATTTGTGTTTTAATTCATCTCTACTCGTTGCGAATTTTGTTTTTTTCGCACTTGTATATACATTTTTTATATCGCAAAAGATAAATTTGCTCTGTGTACCTATCATTGAAGGTCAAACGTAGCGTGGGACGCCCTCCGGCTAGATGGCGTGATGATTTGCATAAGGGGGCTGGCAGAAACTGGATGCATAAAGCAGCAGACCGAGCTCTGTGGCGTACCTTGGGGGAGGCCTATGTCCAGTAGAGAACTGCAACGGGCTGATGATGATTATGATGAAAAAGTTAAATGTTCTCAAGTAAATGATTATGGGTCACATTTCACTGGTTAGCCAATCTTTTTAACTCGCTCAAGCTCTCGTAACCTGACCAGCCAAGGGAGAACAAGCCGAAGCTAAAAATGTTTTTTAATATAATACGAGTGTAAGTGGCTTTAGTACCCATCGTCGTTATAGATCAAATTTTGTTTTAGTAATGTAATATTAAGGTTAAGTAGGTAAATTGGTACTTACAGTATAAAACGGGGTAAGTAAAAAGAAGATAACTATCAACAAGTACTTAGACCTCTTTACTTAAATTTGTAAGTAGGGACGTATTCAAAATTGTGTTAAAATTATGTTCTGTGTCGACAGAACAGAAGAAGTCGTACAGAACAGAAGATCGGGCTGCAACAATTAAATTCAAATTTAGTCTCAACTATCTAAAGCGTTAAAACATTAGTCATAAACTTAGTCATTTTTTTCAGTGGAGTTCTTTGAATAATGCAATTTCCTGTAAAACGTTGAGTTAAAAGACTTTGTGTAAAAACGTACTCTAAAAATACAGGTCGAAGCTTTCGAGGACTATTGCAACGTCGTTTTTATTTACATTTCATTAAAATAAGCGATACGCAAATCCTGTCTGCATCACAATACATTTGAAAGCTCCATTAAGCAGAACATAAACCACTTCCGCAAATAAAACTTCACTCTGACGTCATTACTCTGCATAATACAGCAGATGCAAATAGGTGGTCTATTTATGGGCGGCCTATCTTTACACGACCTACTTTCAATGGCCCTAGAAAATGAAATTCATTATTTTGCTAAAATTAGTCTGGAGGATCTGACGGATCAGGGGATTGGCAAGACGTGGGCGATTGGCTATTTACTCAGAACAAAATGGCTGTACTTAGTTCTTTTTTTAAGCGGTACGTAACTGCTTTAATCAGTCAACCACTGTCCTATCGTTATTCATAAATGACATTATTTATCACTTTCTTAAACACCTGACAGATAAGGACAAACGTACGTTTGAAAGCCATTTTAGATTATTGTTATATTTCTCGCAGGGATAGAATGTTTTTTTATCGGCCGTTGTTTATCGAATGAATATCTATCTATATATTTACCCCCTTATTCATAAACGTCTGCTAACTTAACAAGCCGCTAATAATTGTTTGTCCCTTTTGCTCTTATCGACACATTGTTAAGATCTAAAGGGACAAACAAATATTAGCGGCTTGTGAAGTTACCAGAGGTTTATGAATAAGGGGGTTACCCTTTATCTACCATTCATGAACAAGGCACTTTACGAACATCATTAACATTATCTGAATCGATTTTCTGTCAAACAGCCAAACACACTGCAAATTGATCAGTTGACCACTGATCAGCGAATAAGATTTTATTACTTAGGTAGTAATAACCTAACTACTACCTACTACGTAGATACTAATTAGTCTAAATAAGTCCATCATCATAATTGCGAACCTGAAAATAAAAATCTTATATATAAAAAATATCGAAACTAAATAAAGCCTACTTTCTAGAAAACTGTAAGTTGTTATCTGCAGTAACATTATTTTATGACTGAGACTATACGGCCTCCAAGATGCGTGTTTAAAATCAATTCAGTTACTAATTACCGTGTATAAAAATGTTAAAGTACCTTCAAGGCTCAAGTGTTTTTTTTGCAAGCTTGTCTGTCGTGAAAATAGAAACAGGGTCGGATATATACAGGGTGGTCCAAACCTTGACGTCAAAAAATTTTTTTTAGGTTCCCTTCGTCATGGGCTATCAGAATATACCCCATGTATGTTAGCCGATTTTTTGTAGTTTTCGAGTCATGAATTTTTGAAAATTTTTTTTTTTGAGAAATTCTGGAAAGAAAATATTTATTGATAAAAAAACTATTGGGTTTTTTTCATATTTTCTTTTTGTAAAAGTATTACTACAAATAAAGCATTTACTCACAAAAAAATTAGCGTCCTCACTTTGATACAAGTAGGATAAAAAATACCAAATTCAAAATTTTACGATAAAAACGCATCAAAATATCATTAATGTACGTAAATAAAAAAAATAAAACATATCCCAAGGATTTTTGGTAGTCTAAAGACTGTCCTAGACCTTAAACCTTCGTAAAAGCAAAAAAAAGTGATACTTAATGATGAGGATTTTTCGGAGTAGTCAGTCAAATAAACTTAAAAAAACTTCTAAATTTTTAATTTAAAAATAAAGTAAAATTTCGTCTGTTTTGTTGTTCTTATCAATAAACAAAGACAGAAAATACCACGAAAACTCAATTCGTGTAGTTATTCAAGTAATTTTTTAGTACTTTAAAATTTTAAGCTTTTTTAAGTTTATTTGACCGACTACTCCGAAAAATCCTCATCATTAAGTACCACTTTTTTTTTGCTTTTACGAAGGCTCAAAGTCTAGGGCGGTCTTTAGAATACGAAAATTCCTTGGGATATGTTTTTTTTTTATTTACGTACATTAAATGCGTTTTTAGCGTAAAATTTTGAATTTGGTATTTTTTATCCTACTTGTATCAAAGCGAGGATGCAAATTTTTTTGTCAGTAAATGCTTTATTTGTAGTAATACTTTTAAGAAAAGAAACTAGTTAAAAAACCCAATAGTTTTTTTTTATTAATAAATTTCTTCATTTCAGAATTTCTCAAAAAAAATTTTCAAAAATTCATAACTCGAAAACTACAAAAAATCGGCTAACATACATGGGGTATATTCTGATAGCACATGACGTGAGGAATCTAAAAAAAATTTTTTGACGTCAAGGTTTGGACCACCCTGTATAATATACATTATATAAGGGCGCGAGGTCTCATTGCCAATTATAAATACTAGGAATATTTATCAGTATAAACCACAAGGTCATTTACTCGTACACTAATATTCTATTTAACTAGATACCTACACGAGATAGGCGATAGTAATAATCTTCATAATCTTTTAAGTTTTTGTGCTCTGATATTAATTACCCTGTAAAACATCGATACCAAACTCCGAATAAACGACAAAATCCCTGGGAACGGTTTCTTTTCACATGATTATGTTGTATTTCGAAAACATGATTAATTATATTGTAAATCACAGGACTAATCTAATTTCCGCCAGGAGTTGTATGTTCAAATACAATTCATTACAACACGCGTTAAAAGTTCATTAACATGCAAATATAAATTGAAATTCACAAGCAAGCGTTCACGATTGTAAACCAACCGACCTTAAATTGTACGCCTTTCATCATTAAAACGACAATAGCAAACAATACAAAAAGATACGGAGCGCTGAAAACAAAATGTCGTTTCCCTCAAAAATACGTTAATTTGTTTTGCGTGTCCATTATTATTAAAACGTAAACCAACCCCGATGGCTGTCGAGATCGTACGGTAACAAATAGCTACGTAGCTCGCCAATGCTAAGCATCAATTTAGGCTTTCAAGTATAAGAATTCTTGGTTGGTGTAAGTGAATAGAAGAAAGCGGTTTTACCTGGATAATTATCTTTTGCGCAAAATGGACATTTTTATCGTCGTGTGCCTGCAGATACAACCACATCTCAAAATAGAATTTTCTTCGTCTTCGTCTCCCATAAAATTCGATGTTGAAATGTGTACGCGTATAGCAGGCACACGACGATATGCTATTTCTAACCAATGACGGAATCCACGTACTTATTCCAAATATTTAGTTAATAATTATAATTTTGTATTAATGTTGGTAGCAGTGTACAAATTCTAATATCGGAATAGTACATTGTGTATTTAGGGCGGTAAGTAAGAATTTGCGAACGAGTGTGAAAGTAAAGCCCAAGCTGAAGGCGCGGGCTTTACTTCACACGAGTTCATAATTCTTGTACCGCCCGTGGTACACACAATGTTTTTCATCACACCTGTGACGCAAAAAAGTAAATAAAACAATATATTTTCACAAAACTACTCTAAAATGGTCTTAATCAGGGACTTAATTTCATCATTTACATAAAAGAAATCTCGGCGCGGCGCGCGGCGTGCGCCGGACCGCGCTAGTGCGACGTAATGTTGTATGAAAATCCTTAACGGCCTACTATGACGTAATGACGCACCTACGGCTCGCATCACCGCAGCGTATTGGCGCACTTACCGAACAGGTGTGATGAAATAAATTAAATACCTATTTACATATTTACAGCCTGTGGTAGTGGCACAACACAGTGCGTTTTTGAGTCTGTCTCACATGCCTTGACTTTCCGATCAACGCTAATGACGTAATAATACGGCTGTGCGTTTAGAAGAAGTAGACTAGACTTTTTAAAATATGTGTATGTCTTTACAATGCGTAGCTATACAGTGTCAGTCTTTGTAATGAGTAGAACAAAAAATTAAGAAAAAGTACACTTAATTTTATCGACATAAAATGTTTCCTCAATTATTGGATTACATATGATTAAAAAAAATCGTCATTTTGTGTCCTTCTTGTAAAGAAGATAATCTTAGATAAGTATTTTTTTCTTCATTAAATAAAAACAATAAGAATTAATAATAATAGTGTGTAGTTAGGTCTGTGGTATTTAAATGATAAAAACATGCACCAAAACGGGTTAAAGACAGACATGCTGTCTTTTAAAAATCTTGTTACTTGCACCATGAAGCGCTTGAACGTTTTTGATAGTCAACTCCTTATAGCAAAGCCGTAGGTAACGATTAGGTACACGGACCAAATTATTAGATTAATGACACATAATCTTACGATTAGTGCTCGTTCCACGAAGGCTATACTTATAAACCAGCTTTTTACTAACAGCGTATTGTACAGTTATTTAACGGCTGTTGTAACATTTCTCTCTTGCACTTAAACCCTAAATTGACCCGCATTTTGTTTAATTTTGCGTTAATGTTGCCTGATTTTTGCGTCGCCCTTGGCACAATTCATATTTCGTATATTTTTTTTGTTTTTTCGCGCGATGAGCGTTATAGAGTGCGCGTCGCGCTAGCGAGGCGCAAAGCGCGAGCCTTGAAATGAAGACCTGGGTGTTTAGACAAGTTGCCAATCGCTAACGCTTATTCGTCAATTGTAAACGAAAGGCAGCTACCTGTCTTTGTCGCACTAATATGAAAGAGTGACAGAGAGGGAAAACTACGATACGCTACTAAGCGTTACCGATTGGCAACTTGGCTAAGAATCCTGCTCTCGGAAACATATCGCGCGTAGTGACTAAATACACGCGAGTTTAACCGTTAAATAATATATATAGTTAAAATTTTAGTACCGAATATGAATAGTAAACAAATTAACGCAGGCGAAGTTTTGTCAGGGATAGGTGGAATATACTTTTTAGGGTTCCGTAGTAAACTAGGGACCCTTTATAGTTTGGCCATGTCCGTCTGTCCGTGTGTCTGTCCGCAGCATAGCTCAATTAGCTCAGTGGCCGTTAGTAGGGTATACAGGCCAAAAGCGGGTAGGCCGCCTAAAGCGGGTAGACGCTTATACATCGTTTTATGAAACAGTACTGTAAATGCGTGCGTGCGCCGCACGAGCGCGGCCGCCGACGAGTTTCACCTAGTATTGAGCGAGCCGTAAGATGCCGAGGACACGTGCCTGGAGGCAATACAAGTTTTGTGGTGTTTTTGTTAAAATAAATCAAGGTGATTGTTGTTTGATTAGTCAAATACCTTTGCAGATTACTAGTTAACAATTTTATTGTGTGATTCTGTATAGATTTAACGTTTAAATATGATCAAATGCTTTTAAGCATCTGTTCGTGTTTCAAGGTTATTTTTTGTTAACTTTAATAAGTCGTTTTGGGCAAAGCGGGTAGGGCAAAGTGGGTAAGGAAAGGACCTGTTGTTTATAACTGAAAGATTAATCAATCGTTTAGATTTATTGTTGCTACATTTATATTGACTGTAAGGAGTCTTAAGACTGATTTTGTGATTATAATAATAATTCTACTACTTAAAGTATAATAAAAATATGTAAAACGTTTCTGTGTAAATTTCAAAAATTCAATAATTGTAGTACATCCAGTTTGAGGCACTCAGTTTCTTTGTGTGTCATTACAATGTTCCGTTTAGTGGCGATTTTTGTATTAAATTGCTTATGCAAGAATTTTGTTATTAAATATTTGATTTAAATATAGCTATAATTAGTTTTTTTTTATAAAATTACCCGCTTTACCCCTTTCCTACCCGTTTTGCCCAAAGCACCAACCCGCTTTAGGCCTATGTCTGGGCAAAGAGGGTTTTAGTAGACCTTTTACTTTTCTTCTATTTTATTAAAAATTGACGGAGAAACTACAAAAAATACGTTTTAAACTCAAGTTCAATAAATCTTCTAACAAGTGACTGTATATGTCATGCCGTTATACATAAAAATCATTGATTTTTTTGCGTTCGTTGTTAGCTTACCCGCGTTAGGCCTGCTTACCCTACTATAAATTTGTAATTTATTACAGGTTTATATTAAACGCCAATAAAGAGGTAGAATAAAACTCAGAAAATATTTTTTTAGGGTAAGTACCTCCCCTAGTAGTAAAGTGGGGATGTAACATCATATAACATCGTTAAATAGATCTTTCAAAAATAATAAGGGTCTCAAAAGACATTTTTTTGTAAAGAAAAAAAAATCTCTTGAGATTTAATTTTTTGTACGTGTATCGTTCGACGCAGTAAAAAAATAACCAATTCTGGTGTTAGTGCGTAAAATAAGCGTTATCTGTATTGAAATAATATTTTATTAGTTCCATGGAAATTGAGTTGATACTACTTTAGGTGACCTCTAGCATTCAATTTTGTAGGCGGACTATTAACTATTATCCGGCTAGACAATATACGAGTAAGATCTGACCAACAATTTCGATAAATACATGATTACGTAAGGACATACAATAGGCCACTTAACGAGGTAAACTTTGATAATGTTTAGAGAACAATTTGTGTAATAAGCGTGAAATATAGGGGTATCGTGTAAACAGTGGCCGCAGCTTAGCCGCGATGGTTTGATATCGCATTATCGGCTCACGCAAATAGTTATGTTTCTCAGTCCTACGCAACGCTTGAGGCCGGGCCGGTGGAAACTAAGCTAACTAGTAGATGGCGCTCTTGCTAATTTTCCCTCTCCTTTTCTTCTTATTCGTGAACATTTCCTAACTTAGCAAGCCGCTAGTGTTGTTCGTCCCTTTCGGTCTTATGAATATGTCTATAATTCGAGGAAAAGAGAGAGAAAATGTATTATTAAGAAGTTTCAAGATAGTTTCTAATATTATATAAGTTGCTGGTATATTTATTTTTGATGTACTTATAATTTCATTAGTATTTTAGTACGTCTCGGGGTTTCCATCACACGAGTCATAAATGCAATTGTGTCTACGAACAAATAAAACATGGAAGCCGCACGCCATACTAAATTGCCTTTCAAAAACATTCTTGAATTTCAGTTTACAAGTGTCACTCCCTCTTCAATGCATGACGATAATAAATTTCAATATCAACCTATAAAAACATAAGCCGCCATTTATAAATAGTTGAATATCGCCAATCAGTCAAAGTTCTGATTGGCGATATTCAATAAACATTTGTCAAAGATGTTGCGCCGAAATATGCGCGGTGTTAAGAAAAGCGCTATGTCCTGTCCATCTTGGCACAATTGAACATTGTGTTTGGGGGCATTTTTGAGCTGGCGATAGACGTCCATGTTATATATATATGGTCGCAGAATTGAGTAGACATTTATTTTGTTAAAAAATATTAATTTACTAGGTAGCTAGAAGTGTCTGTTGGGGAACTCGAGATTGTATAAGTGGAGTTAAATGAAATGGAACCACTAGGCCACTGTAATGGAAATATAAAAATTATTCAACGATTCTATAACACTTCTTTTATAGCCTTACTTTGAGGGATTTTCCAAGTATTCTAGGTTTCCAATTGGAGTGTGCAAGGGTCTCAAAGATTTATTCATCTAGAAGTATGACAAATCGTTACTCGTAATGCCCGCCTGCTGTATTTTTCTCCTGGTGGCAAATAAGCCGCAGGGAGGCACACGATGCCCATAAATCACACTTAATTCTCAGTCTCTCTGGCTGCCCCTCATCCGTGGGCTGAATGTTTATTTACTCATTACGCATCCAGAGATTTGGTCCTTTTCTAACATTTTCTTTGGAAATTTACGAAGTTAAAGCAATACGGTTTAAGTCTAGGCTTAGACGGACTCAGCGGCCTTACCGCGAACTTCGAAATTCGTAATTTTTGAGGATTTGTTTCTTGTCACTCTAATCAGGCCCTTGTTGGAGTGACAGAGAGAGATCCTTAATCTGAAGTTCGATCGTATAAAGTTTAAATTACCTATATATTGAATATTGAATGAATCGTTAAATAGCTACTAAGACTATTTTAAAATAGAATAGTTTTTAAGTTTTGTTTTCTTTAGTATTGTAATGTGTAATCAATATTGAGTATATATATAATTAATGGAAGAGCAGCGTAGATAGGCCCCCCACAAGGTGGACTAATGACCTGGTGAAGGTCGCAGGAGTCCGCTGGTTACGGGTGGCGCAGGACCGGTCATTGTGGCAAACTTTGGGGGAAACCTATGTTCAGCAGTGGACATCTTTCGCCTGATATGATGATGATATATTATAAAATCTTGTAAAACCAATGAAAAACAGAATTGAATACGATTAATTAGTTACACACTAGTGTGCTGTTGTACTATTGCACTAATCTGCTAGTTAGCAGATTTAGGACTGATTTTTCAATCCCCAGTTAACAGTACCTGTCAAATAAATGTTAGCCCTGTCATTTTTTGACTGATGATTTTAGAAAAGGATGGGAATAATTTTAACTAACGGATAGCATTCTTTGGGGATTGAAAAATCAGCCCTTAGTGCAATAAAATAAAATAAGTAAAAAATGAAATAATTACATAAAAGGCGTCATAGTGTTGGTAAATTTTATCAGTAGGACTGTGCATATTATTCCTCTCTTATTTTAGTTTTCTGTATTCCGGCTGTTTTAACAAACAAAATGACTACTATAAACTAATTAAAGCACTAGATAAAGTCACCCTAATATCTTTGTTTACGTCTACTACGAACAATAACTTTTATTCTTATGAAGTACCTAATAAAACTGCATTAGTAGATTTCATAAAAGCAGCTTTATAAAATAGCTTTAACATTTAATAGTTCACTGAGATTTGAAACAGATAAAGACCTGACCTACGTTTGCGTGTTGATAATAAATCTTGGAGGACTCTTAGAGGTCACATTGATTGTGATTTAGCAGACTAGAGGACAAGGCAATTTTTCTTTTAATAAATATTGGAAATACACTGTCAATGTACAAATCTGCCAGTATAAAAAGATTTGATTATACATCTATTTTAATTGTTTAAACAATCATGCGATAATGTTTTAGCAAGTATCAAAAAGTTTTCATATTACAATAAGTATAGTGCCAAAGGGAGTACTTACTCGTAATGTTTTCATAGGAAGTTATATTTGTTTCTTAGAATTGAACCGACAAAGTGCAAAAACCAAACAGAAAGAGATTTTCAATAAAGTTTAGTACCAAAAACCCAAAACCAAAGTTAGTTTTTAAACCCTACACATTTTTTTTAAATACACGTGTCACAATATTATGCTACCCGAAAAGAAACCTATGTGAAATAGAATACCATAGGAATTTAAAAGCTCTTTCAAAATTTTGCTATAGATATGCGTGTTTTTGCTATAGAAAACTCTACAACTTACAAAAACATGTAACAGTTAAGCTTACGAGAGAGCTAGTCACATGCACCTACATACATATTAAGGTGAGTTTACACCAAACGAGCGAAAGCTCATTCTATCTCCACTCTACAAAATTCGTTCGTTACACAAAACGTAATTCGTCGAAATTCGTTGATTTCGTAGAGTGAGGGATATAATGAGCATTCGCTCGTTTGGTGTAAACCCACCTTTACTAGCACACAATGTATTACCAAAACTTTTTGACAAAACGGAGGTGATGTTGAAAAAGACAGAAACTGAGCCTCGAACCCCGTCATACCAATATACTGTAATATTTTCTTCGGTTACCGAGAGGATTACACATGAAATAAAACTATGAAAACGGATAAACTCGCGTATATTAACTAACTTTAACTTCATTCCGACGTTTCGAAAACTATACAGGGTTCGTGGTCTGCGGTCTGCGGTGTCATCCGCAGACCACGAACCCTGTAAAGTGTTCGAAACGTCAGAATGAAGTTAAAGTTAGTTAATATACGCGAGTTTATCCGTTTTCATAGTTTTATTTCATTTTCAGAGTTTATTCATTTTCATAGTTTTATTTCTTATCTACTGTGTGTAAAATAATGAATTCAACTTCAGAATGCTTACCGTCTCTGTTCTGAGGAAGAATAAAAAATTATGGGGCAGTCTGGTAGACAGTCTTCATCTAAAGAATAATAATTGTGTGATATGTTTGAAAAGAATAATAATGAATATAAGAATATCCTCCATCACAGTACCTACATTGCGATATCTCCCGTTACATTTTCTGAGGTACCGCTATTCAAGCAAAATTTATCGGAAGATTTAGCAATCAGGTATTGATGATATAATCTTACTCTTAGTCAAGTAGGCTTTTAGGCGAAGAGCTGTGCGTATAGTTACATTTTTAAACCTTTAAAATCAACCCCCATAAATCGGAGTTTTTATAGGACTGGTTAGATTAGTAGATATAGATAGTTCATGTATCTACTTTATAAATACATGCACAGAATATTTAGTGTTACTTATCTTATAAACCTCATGCAAACGCTCTACAGTCTATGCTAGTGCAGGTAAATTCATAAATCTGGACCTAAAGTATCTTCTTATAAACAAGTTACCACGTTTTTACTACACTGTAAATATGGTAAGTTGGGATATGTATTATATACCCACTGTGCTCTAAACCGTATATCCAATCAGAATCACCAAATTGCCGTTTCATATACATGTATGTATGTATATTAATACGATTATAATTATATGTAGTTCTTTTTGTGTAGAACAATTGAATGCATACCGGAAAGAGTTGATAAGTTCTAATATTACCTACATCACGTATAAATCATTCAACATACCTAGGGTAAGCACAGCACATATGATTCACATCCGAACACAAATCCGGGTCGGGTAAACGTTTCAATACGAATGAAATTTTCCTATTCAGTGACGATGTAAACGTGTTTTATCGTGGAAACCTATTTTCTGTTAGCGAACAGTGGTATCGGGGTTTGTGTGGGAGTTACCTCAAGGTACTTTGAGGTTAAAGATGTAGTATCTGGACTAGCAATTTAATATTTGACATATTGGTATCGCGTAACTTTCCCGATACTTTAGCGTAATTCTAGATTATAATTACTTTCAATGAAATCGACAGTGTTATAATTGCTTGCTAAGTTTCTTTTCAGCAAAAATGTTCTACTCAATTGTTTTTTTTTTTATTTTAGTTTATTTTAGGGATATTAACCAACTGTACAATATCAGGTGCTATAAGTATTACAGCATTATCCACATTTAATTTTACACGTTGTAGACTAAAACGACATAAAAATTGACATTATAAGCACTCGTACTTTCAATAAAACGTAAATTTAATAGGCTACCTACTTAACAGTAACTGGGGTCAAACTCAAAATCATGTTATGAGTCTTTCCGGTGGACATTTTAAAAGTTAAGGGCTATGAGAGTTAATTTTCTTATTAAACCCTTATTGTCATTTAAATGCACTCCTTTCCTATTGAATTGTATGATAAAAATCACGGCTACACTCCTACCAGTTGCTTACTATTGGCCACAGGAAAGAGGGGCTCTACAGTTCAGCTGAACACACACTTTTTCTTTCCTGTGCTCGATAGCTAACAGCCTGTGGACAGGTAGTAATGATATTTATCATACAACGCAATGAAAAAGGAGCGTAGGTCTTAATGAAGATTTTCATGAGAAAATCAAGCTTAGGCCTTAATTTTTAGATTGTCCACCGGAAAGAATGCGAACATGGGTTTGCGTTTGACCTAACTATATTAAAGGCAATATTGCCTTTTGTTTAGTTTATCGTAAGTTGATAGTTAGGATTTCTAAACACAAATTATGTTATACAGGATATTTCTTTGTATTTCATAGCCAATAATTTAATTTAAACTTCAGTGAGACATAATAACAATAAATATAAGTAAACGGTTAAACTCACGCATAATTATTTAGTCAATATCACTACGCGCGACATGTTTCTGAGAGGCGATTTATTTACATTCTAGCGATGTACGTGAGTTCAACCGCTTAGTTATATTTATATTCATGTCAATGTTTACCTTATTCAATATTAATCGATTATCAGCCAATTGCCCCCGTATATATAGTACGGTCAAATCGTACATAATTTTACCCTAAACTCGCAAATCAAGTAGTATCGCTGCATTTTTGGTATGTTGTTTAGACACCATAGGACAGTATAAAACCATATTTTGCAAGCAAAAAAAAGTTGTGCTAGCTGGGTAGTACGTGAAAAACTGCGAAATTTAGGGCCATTTTTTAGTTTCTGATTTTTAATTAAAAAACCTTACGTTTTTTGATATCATATGTACATAAACGTTTAAAGACTAATAAATTTCCAACAAGTTGAGCTAACATGCATTACCGTAGGACTTATAGTTTCAGAGATTCGAGACTTTAAAAAGTACCCCTTTTTGTAAACTAGATAAAATGTTGTGTTTTGCTAACGTTTTCGACTTAATATCGCCTCACCTAATTAGGCTACGAAAAACATGCAATAATGACCTTATAGCGCACTTAATATTCTTTAATTTAAGGGTAAAATTAGGTCAGTGAACTTTGTAGTTGAAAGTATAAACCCGAAATTCCAAAGGCAGGAGGCCCGCTATCTAAGTTTTTCATACAAATCGCAAGTCGAGTTGCAAAGCTGCAATTTTGGTATATTATAAAGGTCTTATAGATAAATACGAAAATGCATATTAAAAGAAAAACAAAAAATTAATTTGGGCATAGGACGTAAAAAACGGAAAAAAATTCGCACTTTTTTTAGTTTTTGACGTTTAACTAAAAATCTATTATCTTTTTGATACTGATTGCTATAAAACTAAGAAAGAACAATAAATTTGAAAGGATTTGAGCTACGTTGCATCACCGTAAGTTATATATATTTTGAGATACGACATTTCATAAAGTGCCCTTTTATCAAAACATAAACAAATTTTAGGTTACGTTAAATCTATTTACTAAATATTGGCAAAACGTTCGCGCTAAGAAAAAAAAAGTAATTGTAGATAATAACTACATTAAATTCGGAACAAATTGAGCCGATAACAATTACTGTAAGTCTTATAGTTGGGGGTATACGAGGCTTCAAAACATGCATTTATTTTCTTAACTTAATGAAGGGCACATTTTGAAATGTCGTTTCTCTAAATCTATATAATTTAGGGTAATGCAAGGTAGCTCAAATCCTTTCAAATTTAATATTCTTTCATAGTATTATAGCAATTAGTATCAAAAAGTTATAGTTTTTTAATTAAACGTCAAAAAGTAAAAGAAGTCCAATATTTTTTCAGTTTTTTTCGTCCTATACCGAAATTCCTTTTTTGTTTTTCTTGTAATATGCATTTTTGTACGTCCTTATAGGGCCTATATAATATACTAAAATTGCAGCTTTGCAACACGACTTGCCATTTGTATGAAAAACTTAGATAGCGGACCTCCTGCTTTTTGAATTTCGCGTTTTTAGTTTCAATTACAAAGTTTACTGACCTGATTTTACCCTTAAATTAAAGAATATTAATTGCGCTATAAGATAATTATTTCATGTTTTTCGTAGCATAATTAGGTAAGGCGATATTAAACCAAAAACCTTAGCAAAACTCAACATTTTATCTAGTTTACAAAATAGGATACTATTTGAAGTCTCGAATCTCTGAAACTATAAGACCTACGGTAATGCATGTTATCTCATCTTGTTACAAATTCATTCATCTTTAAACGTTACCTGATACATATTGTCAAAAAACGTAAGGCTTTTTTTATAAAAATCAGAAACTAAAAATAGACAGTAAATTTCACAGTTTTTCACGTATAACGCAGCTAGCACAACTTTTTTTTGCTTGCAAAATGTGGTTTTATACTGCCCTATGGTGCCTAAATAACATACCAAAAATGCAGCTTTACTACATGTTTTGCGAGTTTAATGTATGATTTGACCGTACTAATAACCCACATCACATTTCCTTTGCGTTTTCTACTAGCTGTCCGGAAAACGAACTAATTGGATTGGTGATAATAAAACGGTACACCTTTATCGTGTTGCTACGATAAAATAAGCTATAATCCGGTTTACGGAGGTAATTTGCTATTAATTATCTATTAACCCTTCGCTCAGTTTTTTCCTGGTTTTTAATAGTATCATTGAAGGTACAGCATTAAATTACATTATTAATACTAAAGTATACACGCTGCTAATATGAGGTAAGTCGGGATTTGCGTTCCAAATCATGGTGCTTAGTTCAAGAGCTACTATTAAAATTAAAATGTGTACCTATCTAAAGCGGCGTTTCCACATGAAGGGTCCACGGAAATAACATGTTTAGTCAATTCAAATTTCAGAAGGAAAATCAACCTTACTTATAATAGATTATGGTGCAAATTTGCCTTGACTTTTAGAAGGACTAAATATGTTTTTTCCGTGTACCCTTCACTTAGTGTTCTGAGCGAGCATTCGTTCGATCTTGGGCAGGTGAAAACAATAATTCAGATAGCAAAATGTTCGTTCGTCAGGACACGAACAAGCGTATGTCCGCTCAAAATACTAAGTGGAAACGCTTAAGGAAACGTCCAATAATAGTCTACAAAACTAATGTTTAATTATTTAAGCCGTTATAACATAGAGTTTAAGAGCGTTTAACTAGTATTTAAGTAAAGTACAGTCGACGTCAAAGATATGATTACGGTTTAGGCGCCAAAAATATATTTACACGACCTTAATGTCAAGGCAATAAAATTGTGTAAACATATTTTTTGCACCTAAACCGTAATGATATCTTTGACGTCGACTGTACATTACTGCATACGCTGGGACTGCGTAGGTATACTAGAATAGAGATACAAAGGCCTGTTAAGTTTGGTTTCCCGGCGAAACAAGTAATTATAATAAGCTTCTGGCAGCCCCCCAGAAAGAGGGACATAAACTGAATCGCTTCAGCAGATCGTAGTAGGTGGTATTTGTAGTATAACAATAGGTAGGTATAAGATAATCGTAATTAGAATTTACCGATCGGGTCGATAGCAAATAAAAAATAATTTCCATTAACACATTACGGACGAGTGCTACGCGCTACGCTCGTAGCCGATTCCGTGATTTTTCCGCTTTGTAGCGAAAATGGACCTCCCATAGAGAACTCCCCTCGGGAGTTCCCCGCGCTCAACGTGTTAAGTTTCGAAAGTTAGTCACACAAACTGTATGGATAACTTTGTAATACAAAAATCAATAAGTTTCGTTTTGACTAAAGCTCTGAACTGTACAGTCTGGCAAAAAAAGAGTAGAAATTACGAAGTGGCAACATTGTAGTGCCATCCCGTTTTCTCACGCATATTGATTATAAGGGACGACACTACGATTTTGCTACTTTTTAATTTCTACTCTTTTTTGGCAAGCTGTATGTATACATTTTGATACATCTTGAATCTATAATATTAATAGAATCAATTATGATCCTCCTAGTATTTGAAAAGTTGGATTCGTTATTTCCCTCTTGCGATTATAACCCACGACGGAAGGCCGAGTCGGAACTACATTGACGTAAATATAATGTAGTAAGATTCCAAGTATTAAACTTGGAATCTTACTACATTATATTTACGTTAAAAAATACTCTTACGTATTTTTGTAACAACAATAATAGCAGAAACAACAATGAGGGAAAAATACGCTGAATATTTACAACCTATTTTTTGCACGAAAGAATAAATATTTCAATAAAATTGCACTGTAACAGATTTACGAAAATCTGGATTCAATAATTTGTTTATGTGCATAATATGATTTTCGAGTCAAACGAAACCTCAGAGTGGTAATCAACACCTGTCCTTGCGTGACGCGATCGAATAATTATTGCTAACTGTCCCACCGAGCATGTCCATTCACAATGAAATTAACCATTTCATGCAGAATGCTGACATGCGTTGATAGAGTGCTTTTCCGATTGAAATATACCTAAATACTAGTAGAAAAAAGAGAGGTTATTTTATTATTTAGATAATATAAGTTTTACGCAATCATACATACAATTGAGTTCGCTAGTATGTCATATACCAATGAAAAATACCGAAGTTTACCAACGCTGGGACCCTCCATCTAATATTTAAAAATTGTATTATTAATTCAGTTTTTTTTTTTACATAAGAATGTTTACCTTTTTTTAATTTGAAGCACGAGCTCCCTTGATCCTGATAGGTAAAAAATGTTTTCGAATTTCCATACATTTTTAGTTCTCTCCGTTTCATTACCGCCATACCAAAAATGGTAACGGAATAAAAAATATATGGGGTCACTTTTTTAGGGTTCCGTAGCCAAAATGGCAAAACGTAACCCTTATAGATTCGACATGTCCGTTTGTCCGCCTGTCACAGCCGATTTACTCAGAAACTATAAATGCTACAGTAATGGAATTTGGTAAGAATATATGTGTTGTATTAACCGCTACAGAATAATGATACTAAATTGTAAAAATAATAATTGGGGTTGGGGCCCTCCATACATGTAACTGAGGGATAGATTTTTTTTAAGATTTATACAAGCGTGTGGGATATCAATAGAAAGGTCTTTGAAAATGATATAAAGGTTTATAC
>JALPQI010023462.1:0-12299 GCA_025490895.1 Thaumatotibia leucotreta
ATCAGCCTATCTCAGTCCATTGCTGGACTTAGGCCTCTCCTATTTACTATACGGATTAGGAGGTAAATGCCCATATTCACCCCAGGCGTGGATCCAGGGGTCCTATTATAGGGGTAATAGTAAGTCGGAAAAATAAAAGTCCTTGGAAAAGTGGCCTTAGGAATGTCCATCGAAAAGACTATAACCTAAATCTGACAATGACCCATGATAGTATTTTATACTTAAAACAGCACCCAGACATGCATAAGTCCAGTGTCAGGAGGGGCAAGTGCCCAATTGTCCCCCCCCCCCCCTGGATCCACAGTAGAGCAGCAGGCTGCTGCTCTACTACTGAGCTGCTCTTCGATCAAAGACACTAAATCCCCACAATCCCTTAGTAGACTCTTAAGTTGGAGAGGTGACAAATGTATTATTACTGCCGCCACCACACGGCGAAGCATAGGCATACCGGCAGATATTGTGACTTTTGGAATTTAGACGGAGGCACGTTCTATTCAACGTCTATGGCATGATCGCATGGTCGTCGTGGAGCGGAAGTTATTAAAATTTCTTAATTTGTTAGTGGTGCTTACTTTGCGCGTAACGTCTTTCTACCTTATTAATATATCATTTGGAGGGTGTGGGCAACATACTTACAAAGTTTATACTTTGTATCCTAAGAATCATTAAATATCTTTGAATATGATATTTGAGACGATATTTACAGTAACAATCAGTTATTAATATTTGTGGTGTATAGTCAAGGCATTAGAGTACCTGTTCCGATATCCTTGAACACTGTGGCCACTTGGAGGTATCTGTTGGTGACTGTTCAGGGTGCTTAGCCAAGATGCCAATCGCTAGCGCTTAGTAGCGTAACGTAGTTTTCCCTCTCTGTCACTCTTTCATATTAGTGCGACAAAGACAGTTAGCTGCGATTAACGATGAAGCGCTAGCGATTGGCAACTTGGCTAAGCACCCTGAGAATTTTCGCTCCTGTCAAAGCATGGCATGTTGAATTAGTAAATTATAATAAAATTGGCCCAGTTTTAATCACTTTTTATGTAGATCATTATATTTGACATGGTGGTTGTTATTTATCAATTATTTAATTGCATCAGAAAAGAAGAATTGAATTTGAAATTTTATACAATAGCAAATAGCTTTTGCTAAATCATGGGGAAAATTGATTTCCCCGTTTCCCTGGAATTTTCTACGAGCATAAACTTGTACAAACGCAGTTCTTGGACTTCGTTATCAGCAACAATTTCCGGAACGAAAGGATGCAGCAAGAAAGGCTGCAGGGCCATTATCCCGACAAAATTACCACCTAACGACTCTTACGGCTGCTCTCAGATTAAACTACAAAGCTTGTTATCACTACATCTCCCGTTCTTTACCGAATTGAATTAAGGATACAATAAAGCCATCATAATCGAATTTTCTGCAGCATAACATATTTCATGTGGATAAAAAAATGACTAGTGCAATCCAGTGCATCCAGCTCTTTCATAAGCGGATCTAATAATGCACATATTTTTCGACCCACTTTTCGTATTTTAGGGCTTTTCTCTACACAGCAGCAAGGAGGCTGAGGCACAAGATTTGTTTTACCAACTTAAGGTTGAGTAGGGTAGAGAGGGGCTAGTTAAGCAGTCGGGTAAGTTGAGCAACTTAAATATATTGGAAACTTACTCCGTACACGCTAGGCTAGGACATTAAATTGCAAAAAGAAAGGTCAAGTGAAAATAAATATTATAATTGATGGGTTATAGTTCCTATTTTTTATGTGGAACACGATATGGAATGAGAAAATCATCTACAATGTTTTTGATCGAAGAAGTGAAATATTGGGTCTTGGATCTTTTGCCTAGATCTGCAATAATAATAAGTGCATCCAACAATATCTTAATAACTAGGCAGTTTATGTGTTTATCGAATTGTAATATCAATTGCAGATCTCTTACGGGTTATTTTTAAATATGTTTTTTTGTGTTAAACAAATGTAGGGGCTAGAATTTGCATGATCATGTTAAATGCTCATTTTTCTATGTTTTCTATATATGGCTTGCTTAACATACCTCGCCATCGGGGCAACTTGAGCCATTGAGCAAATCTGATTAATGCCATTTTAAAATATAATTCTGTTAAATTGGGAACTGAAAAGAAAAAAATTAAATTTCGTGCCTAGGAATTACAGAGAGACAGTCAAATGTACTCAACTAGCCCCTCTCTACCCTACTTAATACTTTAAGGTTACATTTTTTATTGATTTTTTGTTTTCACGAGCCAGCGAAAGTTTTTTTAAGGGTACTCGTAGGTATTTACAACTACATATATATGGAGAAGTAGGTATTTACTGTATTTGTTCATGTAAAGATAGCATTTATAGAGTACCAAGACCAACTTTATCAAAATTAACTTTTCATCACATTCTATTTCCGCAAATAATTAATTTGTAGGCAACAATTTTCTTTATCGTAATATTACCTTTAAAAAGCGCAATTGGTGAGCATATGCATAGTACCTAATAATTATTTATTTCCTTCATGCGTTTGTTGGTTTCTATTGGGCGACCTCCCGCGGTGCTTTGTTCGCAGGCAGGAGTCAAAGGCGTGATGAAAAATATTACAGAAAGCAGTTATCCACAGTATTAGCGATTTTATTCACGAATTAAATATTTAAATGGATTATATCGCGTATATTAATTCAATTTAACAACATCCCGACGTTTCCAATACTTTATAGGGTTCGTGATCTAGATGTGAATGTGTAATGGAGGAAATTTTATAGATCTACCTCTATCAAAATTAGAAAAATAAGTACAAATCTACCCACACAAAAAAAAACTAAACAACAGACCATACATTTGTCTCGACATATTTATTTTTAGAAGGAATAAGTTTTTAAAGTCCAAAACTTACTTCAGCCCGGGCGAAATTATTGTCGAATGAGAATAAACGACGAGTCGACCTTGTAACTCCGGTCTTGCTTGAAATATAATAATATCACATGTTAATGATTGTACCAAATGTAAGCATACCCTAATAACGACTCGTTAACAAAATACGAGTTTTCGGGTCATTTATTTCAGTGAAAATAGAAATAATAGCTTAAATACTTATTTTATTATATTTAGCCAGATTATGTAAATCTATAATGTAAAACATGTGAGTGTTCGTTTAGTATGTTTATAATAAGCTATGATGGGGTGATTTTAGGCAAGGTGATGGTGGAGGGCGAAAACGGGCTGGGAGGCGAGGGGAAAGGTCTGAGCGAGGCAGCGTCGAGTACCTCCACTGTTTCTCTGGGTCGCTTCGCGGGCGCACGCTCCAAGCCCCGACAGTTCGCTCGCGACAGTGCGGACGAACCGCAATGTAGTTTCGCCCAACAGTTACAAAACAAGCCTCAAACTGTTTTCAACTTTTTCAAAAGTTGTTAAAAAAATATCGGGTGCCCCAGCAGAGGCGTCCCAGGCTGGCAGTTCAGGTAAGTGGTCGGAGTTTAGATATGTGGCGCGTACTCCGTCGGCACGCCGCGAGGGCGCAGACGAAGAGCGTAAAAGTTTGAGCTCGGCGTGAGGCGGGCGCGGTGGCGTCGCAACAGGTAGGGCGGTATCGAGCGAGATACGCTCACTTTTACTTTTCGTTTAGGCAGCGTGATCCCGGGCTGGCCCACAACCGCCATTTTATCTCGTCAGCCGTTTGGCCACAGTGCCACACGTTTTGATGCCTGCACTAATAGGTTTGTGGCCACAGAACCTCGTGCTGGGGAACCTCACGAATAACGGTGATTCATTAATACAGCCTCTTTTTCACTGGGCCCAGTGACCCGTTTGTAGGCTATTTTGTGACAGGACTTTGAAGGACATGAGACGACTACAAGATGTCAAGTAGGTAAATAACGCAGAATTATACGATATAGGATTGATTATGGTGTGCAATAATTATTTTTATATGTACCTATTTATGTATGTTACATTTTAATAGTAATAATTTTTAATTATAAGACAGCGATTGAAATAATTTGCACTGCGAATTCAATTTTCAACTGATTAAAGTGATAAAACATAAGACAAATACTTATGCAAAAAAGAAAATATTAAAGCATTAAAACAAACGATGAAACTTATAATGACTTTACTAAAGGCCAATAATTAAAAGCAATCGGAACTTTTTTTTATCGTTTCACTGACCTGTTTTCGAAAATTAATATGATCAATCATAATCATTAATATCATCGACGATATCAATTTCGGAACAATATGATTTATTCTTCTTGTAAAAGTGCATACATAACATGGGAGATTGATTTTACGTAGAAAGGTCGTCAGATACGTTTTCCACTTCATAGTTCTATAAGCTCATTGTAGGTACTCTAAAGGAATATTGGAACAGATTAACATTTGAAGAAATATGAACTCAGTAGGTATCAATTGTTTTATAAATTCTACTAGCCACATTTTTGACGTGCTTACAGCCATAGCTATTTCATGGTGCCATGAATGCATGAAGTAATAGAATTCGTATTATTTTTAGTTTTAATGAATTTGTGATAAATACCTATTATAAAATCGAAATGTTAATAAAGCAGACCCGTCACAAAATTGATGTACAGACATTCACACATCGAGCTTGTTATTAAATTTGCAGTAAATTCATTTTATTGCATTTACCTCACAAAAATAATGTATATTACGTGCTATAAATATTGCTTATAATATAAAGCGAGATACTATGGCAGATTTTTAAATTTTAGTGAGTCACTGAATTTGTTTATTCGATTTTGCTCACTTATTGATTTTTATTTTAAGTACTTACCTCTCTTCGTTAGTTAGTATGAATAACATACATTCATATTGTTGATAATATTATTATAACCTTTAGTTTTAAAATTGGAAGTAATTTTTTGGAAATTTTTAAATTAAATTTCTATAAATGCCTATACGGGCGGATTTTCATTTTGTTGTAGTTTTCTTAAATTTTCCAAATTTGGATATATTCATCTTTTTTCTACTTAGAATCGCGATCTCTTTCGATCCTCATTAGCAGAAAAAGTGTTTCAAGAATTCCGTATTTTTTTTTGTCTTCCACTGAGTTACGGTCGAATAAAAGTGTATGAAAAATAGTAACTTAATGGAATTTTTTTTTGGGACACTTATTTTTTTCTATCAGGATCGAAAGAGTTCGTAATTCTCAAGGGAAAATATGTAAAAAAGTATTTTAAAAAGAAAAATCCGCTCATACATGGCCTTCTGAATAGAATGGGTAATTTTTCTTATCCATATATTTGACTGATTTCTTCATAGTTCCTGACCCTGATACAGTAATTTTTTTGCACAATCTCGGTTGGATTTTTCTTACATTTTATGAAATTCACATTGAAAGCTACTGTTAGGCTTTTATTTAAATAAAAAATCACAGCGAAATAAATAAAACATAAAAGTCCTTCTTGACACATTGGACTCCTTGGTTGCGGTGTTGACTTCGTCACAGTGACAATCGTAGTCGTTGAACGATCATGTATACAAACATCAGGCCAAATGGACATTTTCATAGAAAACACTGCAAATATGTTAATTTAATATATTGATAGTTAAAAAAAACTTCTTAAATCAGCTTGTATTGCCATTATCTGGATTTATCATTGACTTAAAATAAAACGTAAAATTTTCGTTAGATTGGTTTGTAGACAAAGAAAAATGGAACTTAAAAAAATCACCTAACATTTATGGTATTTTGGAACTTTTTAATCATGACATGCTATTTTTCTATATACAGAATCATCAGACGATAAAGTTTCATTATTCTTGGATTTGGTGAAAAATTCATTCATTCTAATACAAAGTGATGTTAAAAACGATTCCACATCGTCAAATTACCATGTTTCTGGAATTTCCTATTAAAAATTCCAAAAACTATTACCAATACCCATCATCTCAAAACCGTTGAGATTTTTTTTTGTAAACTAATAATTAATTTAATAAAAATATGGAACGGGCATAAACAATATTACATTTCACTTTCCCTATACATAATGTCGGGCTACGGCGTAGCGATTCGTAGCAAAACTGTGCTTCTACGTATACGCCAACCTACACTCGTTGGTCTTACTTATAAGTATAACAGACGTAGATACCTAATATAATAAATATCATTATGTATTTTTTACCACACGACGAAGATAGTACCATCAGGCGATAAAGATTGCATATCCCTTGGAAAGAGACTCATCTTCATGGGATGACGTCCCTATCTAACTTATGTAACGTTTAAAATGCAATATTATTTGTGTCTGTGCACACGGGAAAGTACCTTGTCACGTGTAAGCACACGTGGACAAAATTGACTTTAACTATTAATGAGCACAAAGCACATACTTAAGGTCTATTTTAAGAATCGTCACAAGGTACCTTTCCATGTGCACGGACACATTTATGTTTCTTAAGACCGATGTGAGATATTTATCGTCGGGTGCTGTACGACTGATAAGTCACCTTAGCCTTATCAGGGAGAATTACGTACGCGAGTAATTAATGTGTTATGAGAGCGCTGAATATATCCAAAACATGAAAAAAATGACTAGTTAACTAGTTATTGAAGACAATAAATAAATAATTAGTAGCTTCCTGAGCTGTAAAAACTATTCTTATAATTTTTGAGACCTGGTCACATTATAGGTCGTATTATAGGCATAAGTAGCTATTATGCGCCGTAATAACGTTATTAATAAACAGAACAGGCACGATAAAAGTCAAAATTATTATGTATGATTATTATTGTGAATAGTTACATCTGTTAAATGAACAATAAGAACACTTAGAAAAAAAGCTCTCATCTTATTTGCCAGATCGTCTTTATATATAGTCACAATAAATATTTAATAATAAGACTTGATATTGTTTTAAGTATTGAGTATTACAGTACCATACATTCAGTTAGATTCCAGGAACCAATTTTGTAATGGTTCTTCGAAACGTCGACAGTAACTGAATTTCGAACACTTCGCACATACCCCACCCGAGCGAGGTCAAGGTCACATAGATTTAAATCGGTATTTTCAAAATTGAATAATGATTGCACTGTCATGTTTAAAAAACAATTTTTGAATTTTCCAAAGCTATGCTGTATTTCAGTAACTAAGTTAACTACAGAGGCCCGTTTCTCAAGACCTTGTAACTTGTAATACAAGTGGAAGTCTTTTTTTAATATCATTAATAAGATAAGGACTTCCGCTTGTATTACAAGTTACAAGTATTCGAGAAATAGGCCCCTGGTGTATCTACTTGTCCCACAAGTACATAACTCATTCTTTGCAGAAATTATTTATTTATTTATGTCGTCTTACTTCTTTCGGTAATCGGAAAATAATAATCGGATAATCTGTGGTAAATTTATTTATTCCTGTTACCTACATAATAAGGTTTAAACTTTCTCTAAGCACGAAAGAATAATTGTAAGATGAAAAAACTGATATGATACAATTAATTATCTTTTTTATATGCACATTGAATACAATAATAATGAAAAGCTTTCGTTTGCGGCAGAGCATTCACGCGCAAACGAATGATTAACTAACCAACATAAAAAAATATCGATGAAATAATAAAAAAAAGTCATGACACTGTCTGTAAACTTCTAAACGTGAGTTACATATCAGTGAAAAAAATATATGAAATTTTCTATACAATCATTTTTTTAGTAAACGGAGTGTGTATATGGGTGCACTGTGTAAATTTGAACTAGTTATTCTTACTGGACCGTAGTAAACAAATATTTTAATTAAATTCAAATGCACTTACTTACTCACATTAAATACATTAAATGTGGGTTCTATGAATTCAATTCTAAGTGCTTAGCAACTGGACTGCATTGCATTACACTGTGGCAATATCATGCCCAGTAACAATAAAAATGCAATTCTTAACAAAACTTGAAGCCGATTAAATACGCTTTGTGAACCTGACCTTCGAGGGTATTACTTTACCGGTATTGCCTCTTTACTGTAATAATGTTATTGTCTTAAGTTACGAAGCGCATTTTCTTTCTAAAACATTCAGTTGCAAGGGTATCCTATTTCCGCAGAACAAAGCGCTATTTTAAATTTTGGATCTTCAGTTTAATTTGTTGATTTTAATCAGTCACAAGGGTGATCTACGGATTATCATGGTTCAAATGTACTTACGATATCTTAGCTTCACCCTTTGTGATGTGAGTTGAATAGTACGACCGATATGTGCGTAGTACTTGTAATGTGTGAGGCTGTCAGCTGCGACCTGCGACAGCGTTCGTGCGCATAGGTACATAAAATTCACAGACCCTACGAGTGCAGTAATTTTTTTAATCAAATGTTAGGCTATCCTCCATTCTTTGAGTTGAATAAATATTTTCGTACCTCTTATACAGCTTTAATGATTAATTTATAACACGTCACTTTATTTAAAGTAAAGAATTACAGAGAGGATTAACATATTTAAAATGAATACGAACTAAACAAAGATTAAAGAAGTAAAATACTACAATGAAAATATAAACAATTTACCTATAAAAAGAAGATAAATCTACCTAATAGATCCGCCTGAGGCATGCTGCTCGTGTAACACTGGCGGCGTTACCTCGCTGAACCTATGCGCAAGGTATTACCTCGCTGAACCTATGCGTAAGGTATTACCTCGCTGAACCTATGCGCAAGGTATGACCTCGCTGAACCTATTCGCAAGGTATTACCTCGCTGAACCTATGCGCAAGGTATTACCTCGCTGAACCTATGCGCAAGGTACTTAAGCGCCAGCTATTGGGTCACCAGGGTGCTTAGACAAGTTGCCAATCGCTAACGCTTAATCGTCAATTGTAAACGAAAGGCAGCTACCGGTGTTTGTCGTACTGATATGAAAGAGTGACAGCTGAGAGGGAAATCTACGATACGCTAGCAAGTGATAGCGATTGACAACTTGGCTAAGCATTCTGGTATTTAAACCTTATCTGTCAGCAAGACAGTTACCTTGACATCATACTCGATGTTAATTTTTTTGGTTCTTGGTGTTCAACTGGTTAAAATAGTTACTTACTTCATAGAACTTTACTAGTCTGATGTAAATGTAGAAGCTTTATAGCTTCTACATTTACATCAGACTAGTACCTAAGTATTTAAAGTGTGGTTTAGTACCTAAGTATTTTTTTACCAGTTAATACATGATTATCTTGAAACGTTTGTTAATAAAATTATCAGTCACGTAAAACTCAATGTTTTAGTGTTTGTTAAAGTAATATTATTTATACAAGATTATCTCCTATAAGAATTTATATTACGATGTGTTACTTATTCATATTTAATATACTTTAGCAAATATTTAATCAGTTTAGGCCGATCGAGTCTATCGGCTTAAAATAGTGGTTGGGAATTTAGTTATAACATGGTTGAATGAATTTATGATTAAATACCCACAGTTAAAAATTTATGATATGAGAAAAGGCGAGTGACTACTACTGATATTTTCTTCGGTTACCGCGAGGATTACGCATGAAATAAAACTATGAAAACGGATAAACTCGCGAATATTAAGGAGCGCATAGCCGATGTCAAGCACCGTAGACGACAGTCTGCGCTTTGAGAGCATGTGATGGATGGACCAAATTATTCTTTTAAGTTTGACAAGCCTTTGGTTCTCGCTAAGGAGAAGAAACACATTTCTAGAATGTTGCGTGAGGCTATTGAGATAATGAAATATCCAAACTTTAATAGGATAGAAAGAAGCTTTTCTCTACCACCAGCTTGGGATCCAGTAGTTCATCTGATAAAGAAACAGTCTAGACATAAGCCGTGAGGCTGATGTGTTTGACGGTGTTGATCCCCCTTTTTAGTACTGGCAATTTTTTCAAAATTATTTAAATTTCCTTATGAATCAAAATTGTATGTTACGGTTTAATGCATGTTGATCATAAGATGGACTACAAATGTTTGTCCCGCTGAGTTTCTTACCGGTCCCAATATTGAGATACCTTCCTAACAATACAATCATACAAAGGAAGGAAAATCTTCTCAGGCAGAGGCGTAGGGATAGAACCAGGGTAAATTATTTATTTTGTATCTCGTCTTCATTTTGAAAATACTTGTACCTACATAAAATAACTAGCACAATTTGCAAATTTAGTATGTAAAACCACCCTTAAAATATATTGTCCGAGGTTTATTATATTTTTCTTTATGGGTAGTTTTGTACTTATCTTTCTTATTTTGATGGAGGTAGATCTATCAAATTTCCTCCATTGTCAGTCGCCCGCAGACTACGAACCCTGTAAAGTGTTCGAAACGTCGGAATGAAGTTAAAGTTACCTAATTAATATACTCGAGTTTATCTGTTTTCATAGTTTTATTTCATAATTATCAACTCTTCGTATACCAAAGTAAACCAAAGTGTAACCAAAATATCTTTGGATAATTTACCCCTGTTATTTATAATTGTCTTCTAACTTGGCAAGCCGATAACTATTGTGTGTCTCTTTCGCTCTCAAAGACATATAAATGAACCCGAAAGAGATAAAACAATACTTAATTATTGGCTTACTAATTTAGCAGATGTTTATGAATAAAGTGGCTAGCATATAACTATTTAGGCTACATTTAAATAGGTTTATTTGTCATCCAATAATTGTTTCTGTTTTTTCACATCCTATAAAATTAATTTAAATATGTAAAATTAATTAAGTCAGAATACGATACTAAATAGATGTGTTTTTACGCAAAACGCAAATATTATTAATCAAAATTTAGTTTTTTTAATATGTTTTTAGGACAGGTGACGCCTTTTTTAGGCTCTAGTGCGAGAAGTGTGTCATTTTACGTCAGGTTCAAAACTTCGGAGGGCCATCTGCACTATAAAAAACGTCATACGAGATACGTGCAAACACGAAATTCGTAACTCGTGTCGATTTAATACACTCCCTATCGGCCATGATTTAAAACAGCGCCACTCGTTTCGAATTTCATGTTTTTCGCACTTGTGTCGTAATGTACTATATGACAGGGATCGGATACCGGTTTTTTCGCCATACAAAAGAACGGTTCGAATTCCGTTCTTTTTCGTTCTTCGGTGTATATTTTTTTTATTAATGGAGTAATTCGAAAATACGGTGTTAATAATTACATAAAATGTTGAATACTACGTAAAAAGTGTTAAACATTTAAAATTATTGAGCTATTTCGAGGTTTTTCTAAAAAACCGGTTCCGATCCCTGCTATATGACATGTATATGACGAGAGTTACGACGTAGAGACGGAGTTACACATACTTGAAGGATGAGAGGTGAATGTCACTCATCATGGCTTGGTAATTACTACTGACGTAAATACACTTTTTACGTCAGTAGTAGATACCGAGCTATAATGAGTGACATTCACCACTCATTCAAAAAATTTAGTGTGTTAATCATGAGTTTGCCGCGGCCGCATACGTTAGTGTCTACTCGCACGTAATTACAGTTAAGCAACTAAATGGCATTGCTCAACGGGAACTGAATATGTAACTTGCATTAGTTGTTTTAATTTAATGAACAGGTACGGTCAGCACTAATAATATGTATACGATTTTGATCCGTATGCCTTTGACATACGTTCCGAAATGTATAATAATTATTAGACGCGACTGTACTAATGAAACCTCTAGGTAGTAGATTTAACAAACACGTGAGAATCACGAGATACCTGTTTTTTTAAACCTTTTCATTACTCAAAGTGTTCTCAAATACGCTATGTTTGCTTTACTTCCAGGTTTGTACACTGATATATTTTCCATTTGTTGGGATAACCATTCCCATAGTTATTTGTTGTACAAGGGAGGAAAGTGGTTGTTTAATCATCGTGCCAATATTGAGACCCGAGCGTTGCGAGGGTTTCAAGGCACGATAATTAAACAAACTTTGCTCCAGTGCGTAACACAACATTTTTCCCCACACTAAAGCGAGGAAGCAGCTACGAACGTGTAAAAAAAAACAATCAATGCAACAAATCAGTTTTTTTTATAATTACAATAAAACCTACCTACATTAATTAAATTGCCAAAATTTTCTATCATGTTTAAGTATAAAATCTGTATCCGACAGCTTTAAAACATCAATAATTTTAAAAAATGTGTGAGGTAAACTTAAATTGCCTACTTTAAGGTAAAATATTACATAGGAAACTTTCCTTCCAAAACTGTACATTCGAGTATTTTTTTATAAGTTGGCAACATTGACGTACAAGACGTCAGTGTTAGCGGGTTGCGTTCTGAATGTAAAAGTATACTATCTGGTTTTCGTCCAATATGATAAGATTTTGCGATA
>JALPQI010023464.1:7500-12500 GCA_025490895.1 Thaumatotibia leucotreta
GTTAGTGTTAACCCTCTAATGCATAAGACAGGCAAAAATGCATTTTAAATTTGAACCTTAACAGCAGTCAATAGAGTCCAAAACCAATGAAACCATATTTGGCTTCATATGCATTAGAGGGTTAAGTGTTAGGTTAGGTTAGCTTTTATGACTCGAGTGAGTTAGTATTCCGCTTACCGACCGTGATGCATACAATGTTTTTCATCACACTTGCCGACAAAAAAAATATTATTAAATTACGTACTGACATTTCTATTACTCCCTAGGGAATTTACCCTTTTCTATTATTCCCGCTACGCACGCAAGCAATGGCGCGCTTAGACAGCAAGTGTTATAAAATAGTAGATTATATATTATCCTAATGCGTTTATACGCATAATCAATAGGAGAGGCCTACGTCCAGCAGTGGACTATCATAGGCTGATGATGATGATGATGATGATGATGATGATGATGATATTATCCTGGGCATCATCTACTTACTGTAAGCCCATTCACACTCATGTCAGCCTTCACGACATCTAGCCATCGCTTCTTTGGTCAGCCGCGGGGTCGGGGGCCGTCAAGGGCTAGGTTAAGGCATATTATGTCCAACTACTCGCCAATAGATGGTGTTCAATAGTAATCCTGATTTTCCCAAATTTCGTTAGTTATTCTTAATGTTATATATCACCATAACATAACATTACATTACAAAAAATACCAGGAATTATATTCAATTACTTCGAAGTGTTAACTCGCTTTAATGTTAAAACGTTGCATACAAATAAATATTAGTCACATAATTAGAAACTAGATGTCGCTGTTACTTTTAGCAAACTAGGTAACGAAAGTTTGTTTCAATTTACTTATAGCCGACTTATTCGAAATGTGAAAAAGTCACATAATTTCTCGCTAGATGTCGTTGTTACTTTTAGCAAACTAGGTAACCAAAGTTTGTTTCAATTTACTTATAGCGACTTATTCAAAATGTGAAAAAGTCACATAATTTCTCGCTAGATGTCGTTGTTACTTTTAGCAAACTAGGTAACCAAAGTTTGTTTCAATTTACTTATAGCGACTTATTCAAAATGTGAAAAAGTCACATAATTTCTCGCTAGATGTCGTTGTTACTTTTAGCAAACTAGGTAACCAAAGTTTGTTTCAATTTACTTATAGCGACTTATTCAAAATGTGAAAAATTCCTGGGCGGATAATCTCCAGAATTACACGTAACGTATTAGTTTTACACGTAGTTTACCTAAAAATCTACCCAGGTATACATACATATCTACACAAGATCTTTCTTTTTTAATTATCATGGTTATTTATTTATTTATTTATTTTAATTTTAATCAAACAGTTAGGTTCGTAAAGGTTAGGTTCGAAAACGTTAGGTTCGAAAACGTTAGGTTCCAAAAAGTTAGGTTTCAAAAAGTTAGGTTCGTAAAGGTTAGGTTCGAAAACGTTAGGTTCCAAAAAGTTAGGTTTCAAAAAGTTAGGTTCGTTAACGTTAGGTTTCTAATGGTTAAGTTCGAAAGAGGTAGGTTTGATTATTTATTATTCATTTTATTTATGACAATTCTCGATTGGTATACTCTGCCCGTCTACTGGTGCATGGTTAGTACAACACTGCAATTCCAAATA
This sequence comes from Thaumatotibia leucotreta, assembly GCA_025490895.1. Lineage (NCBI taxonomy): Eukaryota > Metazoa > Arthropoda > Insecta > Lepidoptera > Tortricidae > Thaumatotibia > Thaumatotibia leucotreta. The sequence goes on from JALPQI010023464.1 coordinate 9,127, forward strand.
AATATTATGTGTTTATCCAATCTATGGAACATATTATAAAAAAAAAAACCGGCCAAGAGCATGTCGGACCATGCTAAATATAGAATTACGTAGTTTTTCGAAAACGGCTGGGCCACTATTCGTGTTTTTTTTTTATATAATTATATATATTGTTTAGACCCACGGATCAAAAGTTAGTTAGGGGGACATCATTTATTTAGTTCTATCCGAAAATATTGACTGTAGTTTTTTATTAGTTTTTTGCCATATTCATACCCACCATGTATATTACATATAGAATTAGTAGGAATTTAGGATACCTATATCCCTGCGGCTTCTGAACCCTGTAATATGTGGTTATATAAATTAAGTAGTTTATTACCTACTCTCACGCACTCGAACGCGATTCGATGACCGCGCTCGGTAGATGTCGGCGCTTCATACCCCCACTATCCGCATAGTTTTGAGGTGTATATATATATATATATATATATATATATATATATACATATATATATATATATAAAAGGGTAAGGGACACCCTGAATGTTTTCATTATACTAACATGATGTCTAGCTGACCGCGTCTCGCTATTATGAACAATTTTAGTGCAATTAAAAATTGCGTAAAAAAATAATAATATAAAAACAAAAGAAACCTACCTACATCATGTACACGTATTTTACTAGGCATTAAAAGGTGTGCAATAGGTACTATACCCCATATATACCAACTATAAATAAAATTTTCACAACGTTCCATATGGGTATTATATATGGGCGAATATATACACCATCTACTGAAAACCTTGAACGGGGTGATTTTGTAGGCTATACTGAACAACTTTTACTATGGGGCCAATCAAGAAATGTAAAAAAAAAACAATATCTTTTTCATACCTTGTGACCGATGGCGATAACGACAAACGACATTTTATATGGAGGAGGCAAATTTTTTTTGCAGATTTCTGGGTTCAGCTCCATAGTAAAAGTATAACCTACTAATCCACCCCGTTCAAGGTTTTCAGTGGGTGGTGTAGATAGATAAATAGGTAGATAATATTATATTTAATCCCCACTGCCGAAATTTTGGTCGGCCGACAGGACGAAATATGAAAACACGCCATTGGTCGAGAGACCAGGTTGCACCTATCGCTATCCCGTCCCCCCATTCGAGGTCCGAAGTCGAACTAACACTAAATGAAACTCCGAATACTAGCTGTTACTATTATGTCATAGCTATGATTGATTATATACACACCTTATAATATATTACTATGAAATGCATATTTTTTAAATAAGTAGAAAACCGGCCAAGGGCATGTCGGGACATGCTCAGTATAGGGTTCCGTATATATAGTCATTCGAAAACAGCTGGGCCCGATTATGTATGTTCGTTGTTAGTTTTATTTTAAAGTACCCTATTCTATAAGGCCACTATTTGTGATTGTTCTCACATTTTTGTCAGCCTCCGTAGCCTAGTTGGTAGTGACCCTGCCTACGAAGCTGGAGGTTCCGGGTTCGAATCCCGGCGAGGGCATTCTTTGTTTATTTATTTATCACAAATGTTTGTTCCTTGGTCCTTGGCTGTCTATGTATATAAGTATCTATGTATTATATATATCGTCGTCTGGTACCCACATCACAAGCCTTAATTGAGCTTACCGTGGGACTAGGTCGATTTGTGTAACATGTCCCGAGATATTTATTTATTTATTTATTTTATTTTTTGGATCAGTCACTTTGTCGGCATTATTAATGTACCAAATTGCAGATTTCTAGTATTTCTAATAATACATACCTCTCTACCTACTTACGTTAAGAAATACTACTACTATAGAACGCGCGAGTACAATATGCAGGCAGGCCGCAGGTATATAGGAGAATATATATATATATATATATATATATATATATATATAGTATATGGGTATATCAACTTTTTTTCGGTATGTTATTTACGCGCCGGTTTCCTTGATGGGCCAGGGCCATCTATCTACAAACATGGTAACTATAATACCATACAGTACTATATATATACACCTATATGGCTCCTCTCCCGACTTCCCGACGTCAATATATTTGAGATTTGTTTGTTTGTTTGCGTAATCTCATATGTTACAATGTTCAAAACAAATAAAAAACTAATCTTATTAATGTAATGTAGATGGCGCTAAATAGTATATTTCAATTACTTATGACAAAACTAGTCTCACGATGTAATACAATAGATGGCGTTGAATTGAATATCCATCTCCGAGACGGCCATACTGACAAAATTAATCTTACTAATAATTCAATAGATGGCGTTGAATTGAATACCCGTCTCCGATTCGGCCATCCTGACCAGTGTGCTTGTCCTCGAGAACACTTTTTTTTTTTCTAATCGTTAGTATAGTTAAGTAAAGTTTAGGTATATTTGACGATAAATACCTACAAATTCTCCATCGCAGCCACAAAACGTAAAAACGGTTCAGTTTGATCCGACCGACTGCGCCAATTGATATATGTATAAATGTATATCTATACATATATAGATAGGCGCGCGCGGTTCTTGGAATTTAGACGTGCGTGAGTACATACAAGTACATTGTGATTGCCACACGGAGCCCCGCCGGAACGGCGGAGATGATAAAGGCGACGGCGGCGACGAGTGGAAACATTGTAGCGGTATTGCGCATGCGCGTCGTAGGGGTTACATATAAGACTGATTTGATGTTGATGATTGCGGAGCGATTTTGAAATTATTCGGTTTCATCTCGCACACCATCATCACATCAGTAGTCTGTTATTTATTTGCACTTTGTTCCCAGTTTACACGTGAGACTGCTGCTAGTGTGGCAGTCTAAAACGTGACAGACGGGATAAAATAATACGTATAATCTTCTGCGCACGCTGTTAAGGAGAGAAACATCGACTTGCTGAATGTGTCGTCGTCACGGCAAATACCGAGATTTCAATCTCGATTTGACTGTGCATTCGATATTAAGGCAAGTTTGAATTGTTTTTTACTTTGAGCGTGATACAATTACGATTGTATGTATACTACTGTCAGATGTCAGCGCACATCATACAGGTATAAAAAATTTTTTTTACTCTATTTTTTTTTTATAACCCGTCAATGAGAAGACAGATTTCAGGCTTATTATGGATGTAAGCTTAAAATCTGTACGGTTGAGGGTAATCGAACAAGCTCTCCATAGCCGGGCGAGCGAAATATCGAAACGACTATATGTTAAAAGAATCTAAACTTCCCTATTTTGGGATGTGTCGTGAGATATTTTGTCTGGTTCGCGGAAGAACGTTCGATATGGGCGCGTTTAAACACTAGCACATAACATCGCATATTTTTGTAAAGACAAAAAATATAAGTATGCTATGTGTTTGTGTTCGCGT
>JALPQI010023465.1:0-21381 GCA_025490895.1 Thaumatotibia leucotreta
ATCATAATGGACACAGTATTGCGATCGTCAACCGACTTGCCAAGCGTGGCGATTATGAGCAATAAATACCTCCTAATGCATCTATGAAACTCACTGGTCTCACCTCACCGCGAGCTACTAAGCTATGAACTATGGGCTATAAACACGAACAAAAGATACACACTCCCGTGCAAAAAAAAAGAGACGTCGCGTTACTCGCCCGGCGGTGATAGCTGATAGCTGGGCGAGTATCGCTGGATCTCTTTCATTTACACGGGAGTGCGTATCTTTTGTTCGTGTTTATAGCCGATAGTTCATAGCTTATTTAGTTTCATAGCCTAATTATCTAATATTTACCTACTTGAAATAGTTCGTAAATATCTCAGTTTTGATTAAATTCAGTTCTGACATAGTACGTTTTGGTAGACAACCGAGGACATTTTCGTCGTTGAGATTGCCAATTCCGTTATGTGTAAATTTCAAATTTGACAAAAGAAGACTGTAAACATATGTCATTTGGATTGATTTTTCAGTTCCTGAAATCGTGCACATAACGGAATTGGCAATCTCAACGACGTTTTATAGCACTGCACTGCTATCGTATTAAACTGATTATTAGTGAGCTCTACGGTCATTGTAACAAGGGTCACGTATGTTCAAGCAACTGACAGTAGTCCCATACCCGTATGTAGGTACCTACAGGTAGGCACGGATGGCGATATAAGGTTTCGCAACCGAAGACCGCAATGGGCATTCGGTCGCCGCAAAGTGCCATCCGACATCCGATACGGTACCATCGCCAACTGAGCCCATTTGTGAGATTGCAAAGTGCATACATTAATGTGTTGGTGATAGTATATTCTACCCCAATATTACAGGGTTGTGTGTTACATTTTCGCTGATCTGAAGTGGTTTCTTCGAAAATATTAACTTGGAAAAAAGCTCTCCTTTGATCCTTTCCTTTGATGAAAAGACTCTTTTCAACGATACTCCACACTATAGGATTGCAGCATTATAAAATAAATCATCCCTACTTTACGTGTCGATGTGTACGGTACCCGAAAATCTTTTTTTCTATATTTTATTCTACCACTTTGTGGCGTTTGTTAGTATAGTGTATAGGTGTATCAAATTAAGAATTTGTAGTACTAACGGCCATTGAGCTATGCTGCGGACAGACCGACATAGCGAAACTGTAAGGGTTCCTAATTTAATTTATGTATGTATGTATAAGCTTTATTGTACATTAGAACAGAAATACAGGAAACACAGACAAAAACAATTTGATACAACAAAGACGAACTTATCCCTTTCAGGGATCTCTTCCAGTTAACCTTTGAGGAAATGAGAAATGAACAAGCAACGGTGAAAGACAAATATAAAATGTACATTTACTAACTAATTTACCACGGAACCCTAAAAAATTTTACTTTGTCTCATAAACACCTACCTATACTGTCTCACTGACTTTTATTAAGTATATAAATAAACAAACCCAAAACTTCCAAACAGGGAACTTCCCGAACTAATCTCCATTTACAAAAACAATAACAGAACGAAACTTGGCCAAAACTTGACGAAACTCGCGCCAAGTTCGAGACGCGAATAAACAGTTACTTGTAATGTATGCAAAACCTCAAAAAGTCAGCGAACCCCACTTGAAAGTATTAAACCAGTTTCTTATCAAATTAATACCCGGAAAGAAGAAATGTCAAAAAATCTGACAACGACTTGTACTGAGCCTAATATGGTAATTAGTTTTTTATAGCACAAATGTGTTTTCATTGATATAATGCAGTATTTTTTAAATACACTCCTCGATAACATGCTACCATTTTTAAATATGTATATGTAGGTATATGAACAGGATGATTTTTAATTGACCGTTCAAATTTTAGAGAGTTAATTTCTGCTGCCGTATTTAATGTGAAATATGTCTTGTGAAATTATTAACTTAAAATATAGATAATTATTTTTACTGTCGGCATTGTAGTAATCCTGCAAGAAATAAACGGCTTTTTTTTTGTGTGTTGTATAAAAGTAAAATATGAATTTGGTACTCCTATGCGAAATCGTAAAAGAATAAAGCGCGTCAAAGTTCGTGATAAAAAATACGTCTTTTGTATGTTTTGTTGAACCTAAGGAAGAAAGTATGTTTTTATTCAAACAAACTTAGGTAACTCAATAAAATCCTCTTTTTAACACAATGGTCCTCGTAAAATTGGGCGATGCTTCAACATCTGTGAGTAGTATGGGCAATTTGGGTATGCAGATGTTAAAATATTTAGACCTTTAGTGTTTTGCCTTAATACATCAATTATCCCTTCTCTGTTATCTGTAAGAAACACATCTGTGCCATTCTTAATGCTCCTTTCCCATTTGTGTGTTAAAACCGACAGTCCTATCAATCTAGGAGCTTTAGTCTCAAGCCGATATTCGAAGTGTAAACATGAATGTAAACAGAAGGAAATCTTTTTTTCATATAATGGATAAAAAAATTGAGTTAATTCGTGCAATAATAAATGGAGAACCGAAAAGTGCTGCTGGTAAACGCCTTGGATTTACTTCACAGAGGGTATCAACTATTTGGAAGGACCGAGACTTTATTTTGAATTGGTACAAGATTGAAAGATCGAACAAATTAGATCAAACAATGATGTACATACATAATGCAAATCTGTGTAACGGTAATGATATATCTTATCCACCGATAGAACTACCAGGCGAAGAGGTTAGTAAAGTGATTGCTAATCGTGAAATATCTACAGACAATTCTCGTATAGATCGAGTTGAACTACAGAAAATAGAAGAAACTACAAATAGAGAAGATTTAGCCGATTCTATGCCAAGTCTCCAACAAGCAATAGACGCAGTTTTTTTGCTGAACGAGTTTTTAAAGTTGTACGAAAATAGCCCGATTGCAGCTGAGCACAGGAAGAATTTTGTGAATAATACAATACAAGTGTGTGTTAACTTGGCAAATAATAATTAGTAGAAGTAAATCGGTGTAGTGAATGTGTAATACCTAACTGTTTTAATGACAATGACGATTTCGTGAATGTAGTAAAAAAAATGTTTTTATGTTTTTTGTTTTCATATATTAATCATGTTCGGATAGAAACGCTTTTATATGTATAAGTAAAAAAAATTAAGATGATTTAATACTAAAATTACTCTTCATAGAACAGATGAGTGACATTTGCACAAAATATACTTTTTTCTGTACTTTTGGCCTAGTGTGTTAATAATTATATTTTTAAACGCATTCACTGCCACCAACGAATTTTATTCACTTTTTTTATCGCCTTGAACTTTACTGTGAGTTAAGAAATTATCTCAATGCCCTTAACGTTCATAGGCGTTTTGTAAAACATTTTTGTTATATTTGTTTTGTAAATGCGACGTGGCTATGAAAGTATGAACGATTATTGTGCGTTTAAGGCACTGAGCAAAGTGCAATACGTGGCGAAAAGACAGTAAAGCAGTGAATCACACCACCGGCCTATCTCAGTCCACTAAGGACTAAGGCCTCTCCGTATGTAGCATTAGGGTCTCCCCAAACCTATTGACGCGAATCCGGCTAAATCCGTTCATGAAAACCTTTATTACTACGCAATAAAAGGGAAAAAGAAACAACTCTGTCGACACCGATCGACGGTGATACGACGCGATTTGCCTTAAAAATGCGAATGCGTCGCTAGGTTTGGGGAGACCCTTAAGAGGTAAATGCACATAATCGCCACACTGGGCAAGCGGATTGACGATCGCAGTAGTGTGTCTCCTTTACTGATGCTGCTGCCCATCATCATTTACCAAACGAATGTTCAGTGACACTTCAATCCCTTAGTCGACTCTACTCTTAAGACACCCAAGGGAAGAGTTTGATTTGTAACAAATGTATTCTTACTACCATCGACACGTGACTAAATGAATGGCCAATGAATGCATCTATGTAATTATAGGACCGCCCATCGTGTTACTCTACTTTTAACTATGTGTGCTCCAATTTTATTGTGTGCAATAAAGTATTTTATCATGTTACCATTTCTTTTGAATTCCCTGACCATTTTGAACCGGTTAAATTAGTGCGGTAATGTTTACTGTGGACTTCAAAGTCGAATACCAAGAAATGGGGTATTCCGGTCACGGAGGATAATTTTGTTTATCTCGTTATTGTCCAAGTGTATTTCATTATTTAAATTTGTTTACTTATTTTCATTGACTCGTAGAAAGTTTTTTGTTTTCAATAGTGTTATAATCAAGCTTCTTAATCTGGTACCTTACTTAAACACGGTACTCGACTGAAAAGCTCTCTATTATAAAACGATTGTGTAAAATACTATACCATTACGCATCAACTAGATTTATTACGAACTTATAAGATACCATATTGTTCCACAGTATCAAACATGTAATGAAGGCTGGAATGTGTCTCAATAATCATCGGCCCGTTTAATTAAGATTTCAGTTAAGATAATCTTTGTGGGCCAACTAGTAAGGTATGTTAGCTATTCTGCTATCCTTGCTATAACTTTGTTACAGCAATGTTCCGTATTTCGTATCTTGCTTTCAATAGTTTTTAATTTTTTACGCATCTAAAACACACCAATAGAAGAACAGTTCACAAAAAGTTTGAACAATTAAGACAGATTGACAATTTACTGTTTAATTTTCCTATTTTGTTAGCATTATTTTATACAATGTAAATAAACAATTAATAGGCAAATGATATTCGCACAAAAAAAGTTTTAGGTTGGGAACTTTATGGTGTTCCATTTTTTTTTATCAAACGAACTAAAATTTCACCAATTTCTTCCTAATTAGAATACGATACTGAATATGTCTAAGGGTTACATTTCTCGAAAGCTTGTAACTTGTAATACAATATAAGCGGAAGTCCATATCTAGTTAATAGTGTCAAAAAGAGACTTCCACTTGTATTACAAGTTACAAGCTTTTGAGAAATTGGCCCCTGCTATTATTATTGCTCTCTGTATGCCAGGCATTAAAAAAAAGGAATTAATGCGTCTATTTAGAAATCGCATCGTTTATAGATTTGTACACGCGTTTTTTATTCACATTGGAACAGGTTTCTTGGTTCAATGAAGACAAAAAACTTTACACGTTTCGTGAGAACACAGCTAACGTATGAAATAAAAACTTAAAAGCTGCTACTTTGGACTTATTTCCGAAATATTTACGTAATTGTATAATTATATTATCATTTTGCTGTCATGAAAAGTAGTATTCGATGATTCGAGAACAAATGCCCTTTTTAACCGACTTTAAAAAAGAAGGCTCTCAATTCTACACTTTATTTATATGTACGAGTATGTTCTTCTGAGATACGAACTATGTTACTTTAGAATCATTATTTTTTTAGGTGTATCTCGATTGGCATCATAAAAACCTTTTTATTTTTTTATGTTTGAGTTGGTTGATTAGTACAAGATTAGTAATTTTATGAAAATCTGTGCATGTAGAATTCCTTACATTTAGTCTTATTTTAACAAAATACCCTATCTACGATATTTGTGGTACTTTTCCCTTCATCTCCCGTAGGTTTGGGACGCTCTGTATAATAGTAACTCCACCTTAAGGTGCGTTCAAACTAAAAGAGCATTCGCTGTTCTAACTTCCCACTCTACGAAATTCGATCGGTACACAAAACGTGATTGGTTGATTTCGTAGAACGGGCGCTAGAACAGCGAATGCTCTTTTGGTTTAAACGCACCTTTAAACTTAAAGCTAAATAGGTAGGTAGTCTTCACAAAAGCAACATTATTGCAAACTGTCAAATATAATCGTAGACACTGTAAAAGCATTTCCAATTGAAACGTCTCTAAAAGCCATAAATTTAAGCTCTTGCTGACTTCGATTCCAGTGATTTATATAATAAAACTAAACGTCGTAACTCCATACATTTTTCATCTGCACTTAAGCCCTTTTTGTTTCATTCGCGCGTACTTCAAAGACGAAATTAAAATGTCGTAGTTCCGTAATATTTTAATACAATCTTAAGACCTTTTGATGTTGGGTTGTTTTACGTAAAACTCGAGTTGAACACGCAAGACTGGAGTCGTATCGTAATTACATTTTTTATGATTTTTTTTTTAATTTTATCCTGTTGCAACGAGCGTTGTGATTGGTGCAAGTATTAAGCTGATGGCTATCGACAACGGCGAAAATCGTAAAATTCGAGAATCTATTTCTGTCGGTCCAAGGACGTTTTCATTGGATTGATGAGACAATACTCCAAATTCACGATTTTGTAAGTTTAACCTTTTCAACACCAAGAACCACTAAAGTGGCCGTGTGTTGTCCTGCCTACCACGCCAGCAGTCATTAAAGTGGTCATCGACTATACTGTCAAAGTGACTGTCTTGCTGACAGATAAGGTTTATTTTCGTTGTTCATTAGTAGAGATGCTGGCGTGTATGTCACAATTTGATGCGAGGGGGAAGGCGTTGAAAAGGTTAACGTAGATACTTGTAGCTTAAATATATACGATTACTCGATGCCAAGGGCTTTAAGATGTTCTCTTAATGTTGACAAAACGAATTTAAACTTTCGTGAGGCATTAATATAAATATAATTAAACGGTTAAACTCACGTGTATACGAGTAGGTGCCGCGCTGGCGACTCGCGAGGCGTGAACGCGGGCTCAGTACTTGATAATGATAATGAAGTTTAATTATAAAAATAATTTCTCCACTACAAAAAAAATGGGCTCGCTGGAAGATCAGCGTTGGCTTTCGGGTCGACATTATGCTGATGCGAGTCCATTTCGTGGTACAATATTAAATGCTGTATTTGTCTGTTTTGTTTTGTCCTGTCATGCTGTTAGTCACATATATTTGCCACGAATAAATTATTTGTATTTGTATATCTCTTGTAACTTGTACCACATTCAATAGCCGAGTAAGTGCAATTTAATATAATTTTCTGAAATGCATCCTCGGTAGGAGTATTAGGTACAAGTTAAGCGCTAGTGAACTCAAGTCTCTCTATCTTTACAGATTGTAGTACAAGGATTCCTGTTCTTGAAAATTGATCGGAGCGGTCAGAGTACTCATAAATATCTGAGCAGGACGCTTAGCCAAGTTGCCAAGAGCTATCGCTTAGTAACGTATCGTAGTTTTCCCTCTCTGTCACTCTTTCATATTAGAGCGACAAAGACAGTTAGCTGCCTTTCGTTTACGATTGACGATTAAGCGCTAGCGATTGGCAACTTGGCTAAGCATCCTGGCCCCTATTATCACGTTAGTGCATGTTCAGATATTTTTGAACACCGTGACCGCCCCGATATATTTGATAGCGACTGTACAAGGCAATGTCATTTATATTAAAGCTCAGCTCTAAAACTTATTTTTACACGTTTGACCGCATACATAAATGACAGGCACTTCAAAATAAGAAGTAAATTCGGTTTGACAGAAACTGATTTAATCCAATTTGCACCGGATATTTCTGTCATTTGTTTCTCATTATTTGAAATTGCGTGAGAGCAAGTTTAAAAATGTGTCCCGCATTTATTTTTATCATTATGTGATAGTATCTACCATGCCATGTAGACAGTACAGTTTCTTCCTCATCTTTTGACTAGTACCTAGCTGTAAATATTTGTGCGAGTTAAATGTTTACATGATTATTAATATGTATGTTATGTATGTACATAATTTCGCATAATAAAGATAAATCCACAATCTTTAAAACATTAATTGTATATAAACTTAACAATAATTGATTTCATATCAATAAATAAAAAGTGGGTAACAAAATACGGAATTGGTAACTCATCGGCAATTATTTTTGGCGCTAATAATTGTGTACTTACAAACTATTTAAGAATTGACCTGCTACCGCGAACACCGAAGTCTGCAAATTTCGAGAATTTTTCTCTGTCACTCTAATGACGCCTTCGTTGAAATGACAGAGACAAATCTCCGAAATTTGCGAACATTGGTGTTCGCGGTAGCAGGCCTGATCAGCGATGTATGCTTATCCTTTATCGTACTGTTTCAATATGTTTACTGTTTTAATTTTTACCATTTCACCTTAAAACAGTCGTTACATAACAAGTACTGCAAATTACGGTTTTACGCAAAAAGGCGGTTTTGAGAGGCTTTTTACTGCAATTACTTGTGGGTTTGTTTCTCTCATTACAAGTTAAAAAGTATGTGTTATGTTGAACAGGTAAGAGGACTTAAAATAATCCTACAAACATTGCCTAAAAGGATCTAACCTAAAGGCATCTAACTGAAGGCACGCTGAGTCCGAGTGGCCGAGTGGTTTAGGTACCTATTCAACCGTGAAAGTTTAGAACGTGTGTTCAAAGTTCAAATCCCATCTCCGACGTTGGTAATGCCTGTTGTATATGCCATCTTATACTTAGGATTTTTTATTTTAAATATTTTTCTGATACACATTTCGGAAATATAATAATTAATTAATATTATTAATTAATATTATAATAAACATAATTAATTAATATTATTAATATTTTAATTCATACAATATTTTTAACTCGAACTTTTCACTAAATAAGCAATGTTCAAGGCATGCGATCCTCCAAAACATTCGTAGAGAAATCTATTATTAACATCTGCGTTTGTTTTTCATAACATCATACCATGGTGGTCTGTTCTTTAATCCGCTTAATAAAAAATAAAAACATATTTTAAAAACAACCTGTCCAAATCTCTGATCCACCCAAACTTCTTAATCTTCATCTTTAACAACTTAACTTAAAATAAAAAATACCAAAAGGAATTTACCCAATCACGATGACGTTGACAAATCATTAGCGCAGCGCGGTCGTTCCATTAGCTAGGCGAGCTGTTGCTTTAAATGTAGGAAAAAAATATAAATCCAATGGACGACACGTCTCCTTTGGATCCTTGAAAGGTGATTATCTACCCGTAATCTTTGCAAAAAAAAACTAGTAACAACTCCATAACCCTTTTTAGTAACAAAGTCTAAAGAGGGTATAGTTACTCTTCATTCAGTAGAAAACAAATCTAAAAACTGTTTTATTTTATAATCACCCACTTTTAGAACACAATCTTGGTTTTATCACGAACTTAAAACCTTAAACCTTGAGTTCACATAAATGTTTAGTTAAAATTACTGATATTTTTTAGTATTAACATATTAAACAACTTGTTTCACAATATGTGTCAAATGCTACGGGAAGTCGATCATATTTGTTTACTTGTTTTAGGGTTCCGTTGCCAAAATAGCAAAACGGAACCCTTATTCGTCATGTCCGTTTGTTCGTCTGTCACAGCCGATTTATTTGGAAACTATAAATGCTATAGTAATGAAATTTGGTAAGGCTGTGTTGTATTAACCACTACATAATTATGATACTATATTGTAAAAAAAATCGGGTTGGGGCCCTCCATACATATAACTGAGGGGCAGAAATTTACGGATCTTGATTCAACGGTTTTCTAGCGACGATGCGTTCTCTAACAGATGGAATAAAACAAAGTGTACAGAATACAGACCGCCGTGTGTGCCCGTTTGGAAAAGCGATGACATGCCATGTCGTAGTGTCATGGAGTGTCACTTTCGGGACGCTAATGACTCGTGATGAATTGGTGGCCATTTTGAAGAGAACTGAGCGCTCGAAATTAGCTGGGAAAAGTTTAAAATGGTGACGAGTTATAGAATTTGAAGATGATGATGGGAAACTATGCGAAGTATTAAAACAAATGATATTTTTTATGTAGACTTCTATTTTTCCTTAGTACTTAGTTATAATATTATTTCCTTGATTTGTGTTCAACTTTTTAGCATCATGTAAACAGCTCTTTAAGGTCATTCTGTAATTGGCTATATTCATAGTTCATAGTACATTAGTTTAAGTTCTTATGAATTGTAATGCTGTTGATGTACCGAATAAAAAAAAAAAATACAGTACAAAAACGTAATGTTCTTATTTGTTACTTTCCAAATTGTCCTAAGGAAAAATAAGTACGCTGTCAATTCCTATTTCGTTTTTTATGTAAAGTACTAGGTGTAGTATGAAAAATATTAACGTATGATTTTATTTTTTACAGGTAAGATCCCGAATTTTGAATTCGAAGCTGATTACTTTGGTAAGATCGAACCTGGTAGTACGTACTCGGTACTTTGCATCTTGTGTTGAGGTACGGGTGATTTGTTGTCGAATTTTAGACAGTACATATCGTCAAAAAATAATAGTCAACGTCCAAGATATAATATCAATGCGCTTAGTGCCTAAAATATTTACAGGACTTATTATACGTTAGGTTTTACTCGATACGTAATGCATTCCATTGCGCTCACACATGGCTCACACTGACGTATTGGAGCGAGCGCGATAGCCTGCTTTACGTGTCGGGTAAAACCTGCGACCATATATAACATGGACGTCTAACGCCAGCTCAATAGTGCCCCCAAAACCAATTGTTCAATTTGTGCCAAGATGGGCAGGACATAGCACTTTTCTTAACACCGCGCATTTTTCGGCGCAACATCTTTGACAATGTTCATAGAATATAACCAATTAAAACTTTGATGGACCAATCACAACTATATTTTAATGGCGGTTTAAGTTTTTATAAGTTAGTATTGAAATTCATTACATCGAAGAGGAGGTGACACTTGTCAACTAAAATTCAAGACCACTTTTGAAAGGCAATTTAGTATGGCGTGCGGCTTCCAAGTTTTATTTGTTCGTAGGGTAAAACCTAACGTCACCGATATTTGCAAAGTGGTCCAGCTACTGAACCTTAATTTCTATGACGTCAACTAGTCGTATCAGATATGTCAGAGCTGCGACGGTGCTCCAAAATATCTAAACATGCACTCCAATCCATAACGATAGAGGCCTGATCAGATATTTTTAAACACCCCGGCCGCTCTGATATATCCGATGGTGACTGTACCTACCACCAAAACTGCAGCTGACAATTTATCTTTCGACTCAATAGACCCCACAGCAATCTCGAATACAAAACCATTTTGTAATCAAAATGTTTCCCGAGCTTCGAACCTACACCCACTCAGGCTAGAGATAGGAGAGATTACAACCTATCCTACAGGTTTTCCGATTGTACCTATTACTAGGCATCCTGGGCCGGTTGTACCCCACAGTTAGCGCTAAACCGCGGTTAGTTATTAAGGGCCTTATCACATTGCGATTTACAAGCGATTTGAAATCGAAGCGTACGCGCGGCGTGTTCGTCGCGTGCCCGCAACCAATTCGCAGCGATGGTGTCGCGATTACGCCGCGACCGCGTGACGAATACGCCGCGACTGCGCAGCGAGTTTGCCGCGTCAAGAGTTGGTATCCATTATGTAATAATAAATCTTATTAGTGACTGTCCAAGACTCAGATCACTCTGAGCGATTTACTGACGGCTGAGCAGGGTATTCGTTACGCGATCGTGGTAAAATCGCGTCGAATCGGTTACGGGCACGCGACGAACACGCCACGCGTACGCTCCGCTTTCAAATCGCTTCTAAATCGCAAGTGTGATAAGGCCCTAACTGTTAACTGTCCATTTCGCACACGTTCATAACAGATAATTCAGCGTGTTTCCTGAGTCACTAAGGGCCTGTTCACACTAGTGATTCACTTGGGCGATTTGAAAGCATTTCGCCTCCATACAAAACTCGCTCGCAAATCGTAAGTGTGCACAGAGCCTAAGTGTTACGTTCATCTGTCAACTTTATAATTATAATAGTTAAATGAGACGATGGATTGGCATAACTATATAAGGGTTCTCTAAATCATCTCCGAAAATTGTTTGTAAGAATATTACATCGCAACCAATTTTTCGCATAAAGTCATTTCGCCGAAAGATCATGTTCCAATTGAATCTTATGAAATCGTTTCATTTCCCAACTAAATGGTTGGCAATTCTATCTTTGTGCTTGGTTTTTAATTGGAACTTTTTATAATGCATATTTTCATGTGGTTTATGGTTTAGCTGGCATTTAGTTAACTGAATAATTACCAATGTTTTTGGGTATAGTTTGGGGTGAATTTTATATAGGTATGTTTATGTTTTTTAATAACAGCTTACACGGGGTTTTATATTAATGTTGATAAACAATTAAAGGTCGCAATAAAAAAGTAATTTAGATGAAACTGATGAGGGAACGCAATGCCAAGGGAATATCAAAAGAGTCGGTTCTGGCGCTGTATGGTCGCGGTTTCACCTAACACTCCTCCTCGCTTCGCTCGTCGTCGTACCTAACAGGACTCTGTGAAATGTTTTTTAATGGTATTTTTTTGTAGGCAAGTTCAGAAACATGCTAAACAACAACAACAGCAGGTAAAGTGCTGGTATATAGTTTCATAGAGGAGTCAGAAATCTGCATATATTTTTTGACTATGGTTCTTTTTAACTAAGTAGCTTCATATTTGTCTAAGACAAGTACATAAGCAATCATAATTTTAAAGATTGGTTTACATGTGTATTTTTTACTTAGTTCAACAAACACTGTTGAAACGTTGTTCGTGTAATAATTGTTAGGCCTAGTGAAAAGTTTGACAAATGATCAGTACGCTAAAAGCATTGTGTCATTACAATAATCCGTTTTATAATAATTCTGCCAAATGAAACGTTGTCATACAAAAATTTGCTAATTGTTGGTTGTCAAAGTGAACCATCGGCGAAATGTTGGTTGGCAAATGAAATTCGGACAAAAAAAGTTCGGAGAAAAGGCAGAACCCCCTATATAAGCTATACACATAGCACATTGCCCAGGAGGAAAGGGAAAAAATTCAACAGCGGATTTCTGACCAAATTTGACATAAAAAATATCATATGAAGTTTTCTGGATTCAGTCTATTTTAAGGGAAAATTAGATTTTTTCTTAAAACCGTTTTTGACTGTTACGCTATGATAAACGCATTTTAGGAAACAATTTTGTCACCATGTTGTCTTAAGTCTTGTCACACTTGATTGTACAAAACAATATTTAATTACCTAGCAAATGTAAAAAAAATACTTTAAAGTGCATTTTTTGCGATAGTTTCGTTAATATAATCCTATTTTGTGTATTAAGGCACTTAAAAAAATAAAAAAAATCTTTTATTTATTTACCAAAACTCATATAGGTAACATTTTTTGCTTCTTGTAGTCTCAGGAACATGCTGTTAGAATTTTTCCCTTTTCTCATGGGCACCTTGTAAAAAGTTTTTTGTCTGTTATTGCCATGGTTACAGTTACCTGCGTGACTCAGGTGACCGTAACCATGGCAATAACAGACAATAAAACATTGATTCAGACATGTATATAATCAGTTTAGAAATATTCTGATACATTGAAAATGTAAGTTTACGTGATTAGGCCCCTGATTAGATACATTTTTAAATTACCCGTTTAAAAAATAACATGTAGGTTCAAGATAAAAAAAAAGTGGTAATTTATTGCGATGCAACCGGCCTCGCCTGCGGGGGCGGCAATCAGTACCCGCGATCGACTAGATAGATACGACATTATAATAAGCCCTATAACGCAAACAAAAACACACCCTACCACCAACTAATAACATACATTCTCCATTGACACTAAAATCCTTGCAATTTTCTTGCATATCGTCTTGCATACAGCCTCGGATCTTAGAAACTAATTCATTGAAAAATAACCTTTTTTTACTTTGAATACGGGTGTTTTTTCCATGAAGTAAGCATTGCAGATACGAGCTTGCAAGAGTATATCGGCGACATCTTGTGAAGAATTTAAAATAGACTTTATTCGTTTGTGTTAAGGGCGTGTGATATCGAAATTGCAATATCTTTATAGGAATTTATTGAGCTCTATGATACATTGTGGGGAATGCAGCGTGTCTGTTAAGTTGTATGAGGAATATACTTTACCGATACTTTGTATGGTTTATTGGCTTCCGTAGTCAAGTTTATATTGAATAGTTCAGTCTAGGTACTGTTAATTTATTTTCTATTTATGTACAGTAAACTGCCGTTTGGTGACGGCAGTAAGAATACATTTGTCACCACCCCAACTCCTCCTGCGGGTGTCGTAAGAGTCGACTAAGGGATTGAAGTGTCACTGACCACTATTTGATAAAAGAATGATGATGGGCAGCAGCGTCATCACGGTGGACACATTGCTGCGATCGCCAAACCGCCTGCCCAGCGTGGCGATTATGGGCATTTATTTTATTAGGAGAATGCGCATAGTTGATAGGAGAGGCAGTCCAGCAGTGGACTATCATAGGCTGATGAGGATGATCACAGTAAACTAAACATGCATTTTCTGGTGTTAATAAGCCCTTTCCTTAATGAACCACTTTCAAACGCGAACTACAAGCATGTTTGTATAATTTAAGTAGCATAATTTTGCATAAAACTAGGTTGACTCAGGTGACCGTAACCATGGCAATAATAGGCAGAAGAAAGTTGACTCAGCCAGGTTTACCTATATTAATATGATTGATATGTAATCGATATTTATTTTTTTATTGTATGAACATATTTATTCGTTTTTAAACAAACTACAAATACAAAATTTTATTTAAAAAGTATTAACTAAACTAAAACTACATAAAATGTAAAATAAAACTAAATAAAATCTAAAATAAATCTGGCAGCATTTCCTCGCTGGATTGCCACGCTAATGCGTTGAGCGAGGAAGCTGCCAGCTCTTGGGTCTCCCGTGGCGTTTCTGAGTCTCTTCGATAGGTCTTTGAAGAGACTCAGAGCGCTAGGATACTAGATAGATCTAGTGTTTTTTTTTTCATATTTTTTATACGAAAAATAATGACAACCAACTCAAATTATTTTATACATTTTTTATTGGATAGTTCAGTCAATAAATTATAAAAAAATATGAAAAAATACTAGATAGGTCTAGTATTTTATTTCATATTTTTTATACGAAAAATAATGACAACCAACTCAAATTATTTAATATTTTTTTTAGAGTTGCCTTTTATTATAGTAGTTCTATTCTGAGTGACCGAGTTGTTTAGTTAGGCATCTGCCGCGAAATCTGAGAACTTGGGTTCAAATTCAAATCTTACCTCCAGCGTTGGTAAACTTCGGTACTTTTTATTTGGTATATGACATCTAATATTTTAAACTTGCATTCGATAATACTTACTTACTTAATGACAAGTTTAGTTAAGTAAGGGCCTCGCAAAAAGTACCTAGTACCTACACATTTGTCGTTGCTTATACACCGACTTCTCCAAGTTAACAAAAACTCCATAAAAATCCCAAAACACTCTTTCGAGGTCAGGATACCTATTCACAAAAAGCCTATAAAAGTGCCCCAAAGGTCCCGCCGCTGACTCATCGATAACATATGGCCGCCATGAATGAACCTACTAAACATAACAAAATACAACACATTGCTGTCCATTTTCAACCCTAACCCCTAACACATAAGGTCTCGAAACAAAAACGTAGAAACGGAATTGTTATTGAAAATAACACGGACGAGAAAGGACCTAACAAACTGTTCTATTGAAATGATATTGGTCGTTATGTGCTTTAAAATACTGTATATATTCGGATGTACAGTTTGTTTGTTGAAAGGCAGAGGTTGTAAACTATGGACTGACTAAGAGTAGTTTTTTTAGGTTTGTTTTTTGTTTCGTTAGGTCATTGTGCCAGTGAATGTGGGATCGCAAATCTTTGGTTACGGTTTTAGAGAAATGCTAAGTGAATAAGATAAGAAAAGTAGGTTAGTTCGGTGCTTTAGATTACTTGGGAGAATATTTGAAATATCTTTAAGTGTATGTACTAAAATCATTCGTTTTATTTACATAGCTTTTGTGACGAATCAAATAATGCGATTTTTTTAGTTAATGGCTTTGTCTTTTATCTTTTTAGAATGGTGATAGGTATTTGATTTGACAACATTTGATTATTTTCATTGATCAATGTAATGTCATTGATCAAATGTAATTGATTGATGAATAAAAAATTGATCAATCAATTTTTTATGTGGTCAAAATAGTCACCTTAAATCTGAACCCAGTTTCCTTTTAGTAACGTTTAGAAGCGTAGACAATACGCTTATATTATAGTAACTTAAAACGGCAAGGGCCTGTAGCTTTATTTGATTTACTAATCTTTAATACGCATATTACAAATTTCATTAAAATATTTGGAAAGGGTAATGGAAATTAGACGCCTATTTCCAGAGGACCCAAACTATTTAAATATCTAACGACTACCTAAATCAATCAAAGCGCCGATCTTGACATTTGAATAGATTCAAACTTTAAAGAATGCACTTGCGATTTGACCTTTTTTGACATTTATGCAAATGTCACACAATGCAGCACGTCAGAGATGTACCCAGCCGATAGTGGTTCGAGTTACGATTGTATGAATGACAGTAGACGGGTATGAAATCACACGAAAGGTTGCCATTACAAAAGGGAGATAAACTCGTATGGTAGGTACAATTAGTAACAGAAATAGTATTGATCTGTTAAAGGGTCGAATCAGTATCAAATTCTAATAAACTCGACTGGAATGTTTATTTCAAACATTAAGTATCTTCATCATCAGCATATCTCAGTCTACTGCTGGACGTAGGCCTTTCATATTAACTACCTATGTGTATGCCCAAGAGGAGGTAAAATTCCCATAATCGACACGCTGAGCAAGCGGGTTGAAGATCGTAGTAATGTGTCTACTATGATGACGCTGCTGCCCGTCATCAATCTTCAATAAAATGGCCAGTGACACTCCAATCCCTTAGTCGACTCTTACCACACCCAGTGGGAAGAGTTGGGGTGGTGACAAATGTATTCTTACTGCCGTCACCACGCGGCAACCATAGATTAAACCAAGGTGTAAATCTTGAATGCATATTGTATACTCGTACATCACCGAAGTAGTAGTACAAATCGATAAATTATGTCGCGGGTTCCCACGCGATTCTCGAACATATCGGACGTGAGACACGGAGAACTGCGGAGATGATACATCAGGTTGCTTAGACAAGTTGCCAATCGCTAACGCTTCATCGTCAATCGTAAACGAAAGGCAGCTAACTGTGTTTGTCGCACTAATATGAAAGAGTGACAGAGAGGGAAAACTACGATACGCTACTAAACGCTAGCGATTGGCAACTTGTCTAAGTACCCTGGTATCATGTTCGCCATTTCTGGCAGTTTGGCGTAGGTGTTAGGTTCTCCGTAATCACTTTCCATCTGACTCCATATTGGTTTCGTTGGGAGTATAGTAGATATTCGCGATATATCTTTCACTGTAATGTTATTTCCGTACTTGATGTTCAGTCAAGTGCAAAAATAAGTATCGAAAGAATCCGCTCAAAAATATGTTATGACCTGACATACATATTTTTGGACATTTTGTGTAGGTACACCTTATTTTGTCTTTGACTTTTCTACTACATGGGAAAATTAAGTTTTGTTGCCCTCAAGATGCTCCTTTCATGGTAGGAAATCAAATAATATATTAATATAAACAAATAATAATAAATATCTTGGGACATCTTATACAAAACGACTTAGTGCCACTGTAAGCTCAATTAAAAGGTTTCTTATGTGGATGCCAAAACGATGATATATAATATACATATAGATAGGTACCTACGTAAATACATAGACAGCCAACACCTCAACCTCGCCGGGATTCGAACCCCAGATCCCGGTAGTTCCCATACAAAAATACCAGTATTTGAAGCCCTAACCCATACCTATCGTTACCGCGACAGCTGCTCCGAAATGCAATAAACGAGAAACGGTATCATTGTCTTGTATGTTAAATTCTTCACTCCTTCTTTACTCCATTGCGCCCGCGCATGTAACTGGCCGTCGGCCAATTAGTGAGTCAGGCGCTATTATTGGACCACTCGAGCCTTTGTGTATAATGAAACATGCAAGCTAAGCAAGTATGAATAAAGCATATGTATTGCTGGTGGTTGGACCTCGTGCAGGGTCCGCCTGGATAGCTACCACCGTCTTACCCGTTAACCTGCCGCTAAATAGTACTGTTCCGGTTTGGGGTAAGATAGCCGGTTCCGGTGTTCCGGTTTGGGATACTGGCATAGAGGCAATCCATCTAAGTCCTCAGGGTAGGCAGCGCATGGACGATTTTTTGGTCACTGCATGGGTCTCATTTCCTGCTTTCCATCAGGTGGGCTGAGAGCTCAGTTGTCTACCTTCTTCATATAAAAAAAATGCAAAAATGCAATCGCTAGCCTAATAGTATGGAACCAGCGGGCCTATCCAAGATGCCATTCTGCAATCGTATACGATAAGCGATAAGTCACGTGACCGTAATAATGTATGGAAATGGTCACGTGACTTTTCGTTCGAAGCTCTTAATCTCATAAATGTATTTTTATTACCTATTGCTTATCGTATGCAATTGCAACATGACTTCTTGGCCAACCTGTTGAGATTTTTTCAAAAATGGTTGGACTTTTTGGGTTACTCGTAGTCCCATGCAACTTTTTTTTTTGTTTTTTTCTCCTTTTTCCTAATCAGAATAGGATACTGCGGCATTACCGCGAACTACGCAATGCGCAATTTAAGTACTAGGGATTTTAGAAATGAAGGCGTCATTAGAGTGACAGAGACAAATACCCGAAATTTAAGAACTTCGGTGTTCGCGGTAGCAGGCCAAGCCTACTACCACGAAAATCGAAATTAAGAAATTTCGAGGATTTTTCTCTCTCATTCAAACGAAGGCGTCGTTAGAGTGAGAAAGCCAAATCCTCGAAATCTACGAATTTCGTATTTTCGTGGTAGGGCCGCTAAATAGGCCCATTAATGGATCATCACTATTTTTGTCAGCAAACTCAACTGATTGAGCATCATTGAAAAAAAACCAAACATCTGTATCTTTCTTTCTCCAGTCACTTCAGAACCATTTTGGTATTTTCTTTGTTTTGATTTTGCTTTGATCTAAAAAAGATCCCTTTATAAAGCTTTATTTTTTGTTCTTTACGTACCTATATACCCTGGCATTCACTTGAAAATCATTGAGATAACTTAGGCGCGCACACTTAGTACGATATCCATTTATGTATAGGTTGATATACATATATGGATATCCTGGATGCATTGTAATTATGGATATCCAGAATGCCAGACTATCTACTACGGGAAGAACTAGTTTTTGCGCAAAAGTACTGTAGTATGCTAAACAGGCGAGAAAAAATACCGTAAGGAAACCTGCATTCTTGGTTTGGTTGTGGAGTTTCTTAGAGAATGGAATGATCATCATCATTCCTCGACCACTTTCAAGGTCCCGCTTTCATTTTGTCTTTTGGGTCAAAATTCTTTTCGTTGTCTTGTTTCATACCACTTTGTCGCTTTTAGTTGCTATCTCGACTCAGTATTTTTAAAAAATCCAGTGCACTCGTATTTTTTTTTCTCGTTAGATTTTAATCCATACATCAAAAATTGTAAACAAAACATCATCTCAGACAAAAATC
Source organism: Thaumatotibia leucotreta (assembly GCA_025490895.1). NCBI lineage: Eukaryota > Metazoa > Arthropoda > Insecta > Lepidoptera > Tortricidae > Thaumatotibia > Thaumatotibia leucotreta. Next base: position 19,410 of record JALPQI010023465.1, read on the forward strand.
ACCACTGCGTCACGTTTTTAGGGATACAAATTAAGACAACGAAAATTTTGACCCTTGTCCGGCTACAACTTTGTCCGGTGCTTTGAACAATGAAATATCAATATAAACAAGATTTTATTGTCTATTTTTGATATTAGCCTTCTATAGTTAAAAGCATCAAGAAATTATTCAAATCAAGTAGATGCCGCGCACGGCCGTGTGGTGACGGCAGTAAGAATACATTTGTCACCACCCCAACTCTTCCCGTGGGTGTCGTAAAAGTCGACTAAGGGACTGAAGTGTCGCTGACCATTATTTGATAAAAGATTGATGATGGGCAGCAGCGTCATCATAGTGGACACATTACTACGATCGCCAATCCGCTTGCCCAGTTTGGCGATTATGAGCATTTACCTTCTATGTAATGCGTCTATACGCTTAGTTAATAGGAGAGGCCTACGTCCAGCAGTGGACTATCATAGGCTGATGATGAGGTACCGCGTGATGACGGGGCAATAAGAATACATTTGTCACCACCCCAACTCTTCCCGCGGGTGTCGTAAAAGTCGTCTAACGGATGGAAGTGTCGGTGACCATTTCTTTATTGATGATAATGGGCAGCAACGTCATCATAGTGTACACACTACTGAGGACACCAATAATATTATTTTATACTATACTAGCGACCCGCCCCCGCGTCGCACGGGTGGGTCAAAATTGTTTTCGTTGTCTTATTTTGTGTCCCTAAAAACGTGACACAGTTGTGATTTTTGTATGAGATGATGTTTTGTTTCTAATTTTTGATGTATGGATTAAAATGTAGGGTGAAAAAGAATGCATCGGTTTTTTTAATATACTAAGTCAAAAAAGCAACTAAAAGCGTGACAGAGTGCTATGAAACAAGACAACGAAAATAATTTTGACCCGGGTATATTTCTGATACTAAGACCTTCCTCTTGTGTCATCTATTTAAAAAAATGTATCAATATCCATTGCGAAGTTTTAGAGATATAGGCATACGTAGGAACAGTAAGCGGCAAGTGACGTTGTTTCATACTACGTAGTGATAAAACTGGCTTTAAAATACAGTTAGTCAAATAAAAGTTGCTATACTAATAACGGTTCATATTAATTTAACATTTGCGCTAGGATATAAAAAGCCTAACAGATCTTATCTACAAAAGGCAGCGTTAGGCACAGTAGCCGTGTACCAATCGTTAGTAGAACCCAAAAAAATGTAAACAAACTTAAAAACTTGCATTATTCCAACGCACTTTTAGGACACAATTTTGCTTGAGCAAAATTGCTTAATGTGCATTTAAACCAAACGAACATTCGCTCATTCTATCCCCCACTCTACGAAATTCGTTCGTTACACAAAACGTGATTCGTCGATATTCGTTGATTTAACTCGTTTGGTCTAAATGCACCTTTAGAACACAATCTTGCTTGAGCCAAATGAGTCGCTTAACTTCAAACTCGGGTAAATCCACTCTGTCAATAGAGTTGAAATTTAAAGAAAAACTAGGCAATTGCAATTAAATATGCACTCTATTGGCAGAGTGGATTTACCCGGGTTTGAAGTTAAGCGACTCAAATAGCTTATCTACGATATTTAAGGAACTTTTCGTCACACTTGCTTTCTAAGCGCGCCATTGCTTGCATGCATCGCGGGAGTAATAAATATTATTTTGTCTTATAACTTTTTTTTTGTCCACAAGTGTGATGAAAAACATTGTATGCATCACGGTCGGTAAGAGGCATACTAACGTGACTCATTAAAAGCCTCCGCGGATGTCAAATACCTACCGCAGATGACCAAATTACCCCCTCTTCTCGTCCGCGGATGCATCCGGAGATGACGTCCGCAGACCCATCCGCAGACGTGTAGTGGAGGCAAACACTCTCGTTAGTACTGCCGTAGGTACTTACCTGCCTAAATGCACAATATACTATTCCTTTTATGATTATGACCCATAGTTTTGGAATGGCC
>JALPQI010023466.1:0-22922 GCA_025490895.1 Thaumatotibia leucotreta
CTAAGCGGGGACGGAAAATGTGCATGAAGAACCATATTCCGCTAAAATATTATAGATGCCATAGAATTATATAGACTGTGGTGGGCGGGATGTCTCCTTTTTTTCAACAGGCTTATGAATGCCACACTCATATCGTTTGTCACGTGGCCATGGAGATCAGGCACAAGCATGAGGACCAAAATTATAGACATATTTTTTAGAGCTAACCATATTATAGGCACCTATAAATCTATGACAAATTTTTGCCCGAATATCGGGACTATGGTATTGTACTAAGCACCTAACTGTTAAAACACGCAATTCATTCTACATAAATGATTGAAAAATAAATACATTTCTTATGTTATCAGGTTGACACAAATAGACCTAATACATTAGTTTTGTTTCAGTGTACATACTGCGACAAGGCATTCTCGTACCAACACGACATGAAGCGACACATCAAAGACATCCACTTACGGCAGGGCACCGTGGAGTGCGACGTTTGTTACAAGAAGTTCAACACCAAGTAAGATATTAATGATATTATACAGTGCAAACAGTATTCAATTTCTATTAACTTCTCCTGCCTGCCTTCACCTCTGATGGAATGGGTACCTATTGCTATTTAGTTGCTGGCATAAGTAGTTAGCGAACCCGATTTTAAATTAATGAAGATTGGCAATTACATATTCTGGAAAGTATACGACGTGCGACTGCGAGTAAAGGAAATTTTTTATACAAACTTTTTTTAATACCGATCGAATGAATTTCTATTCCGATCAAAAAACTTGATCCACATAGATTGAGCCACAAATCAAAGAAAACTTTTTCCGTACATTCAGTATGAAATAGATGGATTTTTCACATTATTGCTTATGGCAGTCGACGACGTTCCTATCTAGTATTTAAAGTTCCCTAAGGATCAACTTGCAATAACGAACAAAAAAGCCACAAATTAAAGAAAACTTCCCTGACCTACGAAACCCGTTCTTATAACGTATATTTGAATAGCCCCTTCAGCGTATCTGTTGTACTTTGTGAAACATACGTGATGTACAGTCGACGTCAGAGATATAATTACGGTTTAGGTGCCAAAAATATATTTACTCAACTTTATTGCCTTGACATTAAGGTCGTGTAAATATATTTTTGGCACTTATACCGTAATGATATCTTTGACGTCGACTGTACACATAAACTGATTACGTGATTAGGTATAAATCTCCGGCTTACATTAAGAGTGCAATGGACGCCAGTTATAGTTATCAAGCTGCAATTAACTAAAGCAATAAAAAGTCACCTGTGACTAATGTTTTAACTAATAAAATGAATGCAGCGCTACATACAGGACGTGATAACAATTAGCAACTAGTTTCTACAAATAGGTTTACTATGGTAAATTTCTGGTTCGCGTGAAAGAAGTAATATGAAAATGTTAGCAATGAGACATTTCAAGTTTTAGTCAGGGACGTGTGTTTATGTTAATAATCACCAAATTAAAAATTTTAAAAACCGACTTCAACCGGTTTCTCCAAGATTCCCGATTTGTTTCCATCATTGGTTTCCTCAAATCCTACTTTCTGAATGCAAATTCTTGTAAATGAATGAAAATTACCAAAAGCGCCATACATGTACCTATAACAATTGAAAAGATCCCTCGATTTCTCCAAGATCCCATCATCAGACCGCAACTTGGTGCCAACGGGACCATCTCGGGGTAATACACGTTCGATCACAAAAAGAAATTTTAAAATCGGTTCACTATTCTCGGAGATATCGGGTACAAACAACAAAAAAAAAAAAAATCTGTCGAATTCAGAACCTCCTCCTTTTTTGAAGTCGGTTAAAAATGGTTTTGCATTTCGTTGCTCATTGCCATTTAAATATAGGTACGAGTATTTAGAGTGTTGGCAAACTTAACAGATTTCTGATTTCAATTTACGTACCTATACTTAACTCTTAGGGATTAAAGTGGCACTGACCTTCTTTGATTAAAGATTGATGATGGGCAGCAGCGTCATCATAGTGGACACATTACTGCGATCGCCAATCCGCTTGCCCAAGCGTGGCGATTATGGGCATTTATGCGTCTATACTCATAGTTAATAGGAGAGGCCTAACATAGGCTTCAGCAGTGGATTAACATAGGCTGATGATTTATGTGTTACTTCACTCAAACTAATGTTTAGGAAAGTTAATGTTTAGTAGATAATCTTAAGACTAAGTATAAAGAAAGATTTCACAAAACTAAACCATTATAACTTTAATTCTTTTCTTATAAATAAACGGTACATATTTGAATTTGTTTTCTTTTTAATGTTGACCAAATTTCGGCCATCTTAATTTTATGACTCACCAATTCATTTAATTCGTAGAGAGGTAAAGTCGTGTCGAGTAGAAATTTCATAAATTCAATTTTTTTATCATTGCAGGAAAATATTACAAGGCCACCGATGGAAAATTCACAAGATCAAAGGGGAAAGGCAGGGTCGCCTCCCGTCGTACCTGCAGCATCAAATGGAGGAGCAAGACCACCACGAACAGGAGATTCCCATGGGCCATATGGAGCCACCCTACTGATATTCACCCCTTGACCAGTGACAATCCAATGGGTGCTGCAAGCGTTAAGAAAAATAGGTACCTATTTGAATAAACTGTTGACTTTATAACCGGACGTCTATAGTTTTATCTATAATTGGTCGTAGGGCAAAACCACAGACAACATAACCTCAAGACATAGCATAGCCGGGCGACCCCCTCTGTCACGCACAGAACAAAAATAACGTAGAAGCGGCTTATACCCCGATTCTCGAGAGAACCGATGTCGCCACACTCACACTGGCGCAAACATGCACACAGAAGTATCTGAAAACTTATTGGTTATAAAATCCTATACAAAAATAAACTTTATTTCGAATGCGACAAAAGCAAAATTATACAACTCGTTTTATTACTTACGACGTTTCGTTTGCTACTACTAACTTGCAAAGAGAGTGTTGCCATCTAGCGTCGAGTAGCATAACTCTGTTTATAACTAAAACTCAATAGTTCAGCAACTCCCCAATAGATGGCGAATCCTTGTTCTCTCTCCCACATAAGTGGCATTTCCCAAGAGTAAAAGAGATAGGCTGCTTTTTGCACGTTATGGCTAACGAGCGTCATAGTGCTGTGCAAGAGTCGGTATTATATCGATAAAATATATATATGAAGTAATAGTACATTGGGCGTCTAGAGAGGTAATTACGGTATTACTAACTAGTGTTATATTTTAATGACTCGAGTTAGTATTTCGCTTACCGACCGTGCTGCATACAATGTTTTTCATCACAAGCAAAAAAAATGTTTTAAGACAAAATATTGTTAAATGACGTACCAACTTTTCTATAACTCCCTAGGGAATACTCCCGCGATGCATGCAAGCAATGGGGCGCTTACAAAGCAAGTGTGATGAAAAAGTACATTTCTTCGATTTCTTCGATTCTTTGGTTTTTATGGAACTCATATTTACCCAGGGTGTAACTAAAATTAATGGTGCTTCTTTTAATGTCAAAGTGATATTATTACTTTGACATTAAAAGCAAGTAAGTAATCACTTTGACATTGAAAGGAGCACTTTTATATTATATAATTTTAGATAGCGAAGCATTTTTAAATAAAACAAATATAATAACAAATAAAATAAGAATATAGAACAAATAATTAATTCATAACCTTTTGAATAATTAAGCACAGACAGATGGGCAGTCGGGCAGACAATGATAACGATAATTTGGAAACGGCACCTTAAAATTCACACCCACAATATTATAATATTAGGATATGCTCATGCTCACAGTAAGTAAGGCTGAAATGATGATGATGACGATGACATTCGGGTGGACATGGTGAAACTATGATTTGGCAACGAAACCTTAATATCTACAATATTATAATATGATGATAAGCATACCTACACTCAGCAGCTAGCAGCAAAAGGCTGAGATGATGATGATGATGACGATGACAGTCGGGCAGACATGGCGAAATTATAATTTGACAATAGAACCTTAACATTCACAATATTATAATATGAGGATGTGGGGATCTATACTAAGCAGTAGGTAAGGTAGTAGTCTTAGGTGATGATGATAATGATGACAATGACAGTCGGGCGGACATAGCGAAACTATGATTTGGCAACGAAACCTTAATATCCACAATATTATAATTGGATGACATGCAGGCCTACGCTCAGCTCAGCTGCTGGCAGCAAAAGGTTGAGATGATGATGATGATGACGATGACAGTCGGACGGACATGGCGAAACTATGATTTGGCCACGAAACCTTAATATCCACAATAGGTATTATAATATGATGATACATAGGCCTACGCTCAGCAGCTGGTAGCAAAAGTTGAGATGATGATGATGATGATGATGACGATGACAGTCGGAAACCCGATTAAATAAATAAAGATTATAGAGAACTTGTTTAAATTTTTTTCACTTAATCGGCTCAAGACAACTAAAGTAGGTATATCAACGAAATAAAATATCGATATCGATACCTTTTTGGACCCTTTCCTCGCATTGGCCGCTACTCAGCCTATGGTTCCGAAATTCTAGAAATTTCCATAGTTTTATGCCAAATAAAAAACGACCTTATTATTGGCCTATAAAGTTGTTTCTTATTTAGTGTAGTACAAACATCTTGCGGGACACGAAATATTTTAGAAAATATTAAAATATTAACAAATTAAGAATTTCCGGTATTATGAAATACCTTCATTGGTGAGGTTTGACTTCTGGCTGTTACTTTTACATCCCAAAACGGCACAAAAAGGCATATTTGCACATTCTTTTTCGGATTTATTCGAAAACGATCTCACGTGAGCGCGCTTAGTGAACTGACGGCCTACTGTGGTTAACTTTTGTGCAGGTAAGCCTTGCGCTGCTTACTATTGCCACACGCGCTGCGCTTACATTACGCTTCTACTGTTTTTTCTGTTTTGTGCTGTCACGCATACGGTGAATTCACTCCATATTAGAGCCACGCCTCCATTGCTAACTTCAGTCTGCGGCCGGCGTTCATGAGATAATTACCAGTGATCGGATTAGGTAGTGCCATTTCGGGTGAATGACCTTAAACATTATATTTAACATGGATAAGCCTCGGGATCCTGGAACTTATATTTTTCTACAGAACATTTTCTTGTTATGTCATAAATTGAAGAAACATGAAAAAATGAAAGGATTTTGTATTTTGTGGTGAATACATCTTTTATTTGATGTTTTTATAGCTGCTACTAACAGTAGTAGAAATAAAACAATTATTAAAGAAAACTCTATGACTGCTCTACTTTAGACCACCAGAACCTCAGTCCAGTTAGGTAGTAGTTAACGAAATCAAAGTCCAGTGAGATCGGCCAAAAGAGTCCCAATAAGAGCGTGTCAAAGTCCGGTAAAGAAGTAAAAATGATTGATTAAACCAATCATTTAACTACGAATGTGAAAATAACAACTAGAAAATCATTAATAAAGGCACACATTTTTTTATTATTTATTAGGATATAATACTAACTACATACATTTTTTATGATAGTATCGTAAAACCACATTGGTTTGTCTCGATACCTCATATGACAAAATTAGCTATTGTGCAAAAATACCCTTAAAACCATGTTCGATAAGTAAAATTAGACTATTTATATATTATTTTTATCAATATCAAACTGAAAGCAAACAAAGTAACTATAAAATTGTAATTTCTCGACAAAAATTTTACTTTACGTATTAAATGTCGGGCTTAGAAGTTATGTCCACACTAAGATAACGTACCGAAGTCCCGCGAAGTGGCACTACCTAATCCGATCACTGATAATTACGAAAGTTATAACGTGATTTACGTCATGCAAAATGCATTACTGTTGCGTGAAATTGTGTGGCAAGAATACAAAAACATCTAGTGTGCAAAAAGATGGTATTTCGTTTCACAAATGAGCAATTTTTTATAGATTTCAATTAAAATTAAAAATAGTTTAAGCATAAAATCTAGTGCACTCGTTGATGTCTTTTTACAAAGTCTCTTTCTAATACTTTGCGCGAAGTATAACTCCCTCCTTGTCTAGCGTAACGAGCAGGTAGGCCATCTGAACTAGGGATGACCGTAGAGTATGTTTGTTTACTATCGATAAGGTAACTAAAGATAAATTAAAATCTTTATTCTCAATCGTACCAAGCAACAGACTCTGCGGTGGAGTCTCCGTATCCGAACTAGTGATGTCTATGCCTGCAGTCTGTTTACTATCGATAAGATATTACGATTGTATTCAATTATCCTCAAATAAATTCTGGTTTAGTGTAAAGTGTAGAAGTATAATTTTCAAAAATACTATTATGTTAATATTATTTATCTTCTCTAAATGCCCAAACATGAAAGAAATGTGGATGAATGCTACAAAACGGTCACATGATTGGTTTCCTGCTCCTAGCAGTGTGATATGTTCTCGACATTTTAAACCGGAATATTTCAAATTAACAAAAACGAATAATAGACGAATTTTAAATACAACGTATTTTAATTGTAGTTTTTTGGTAACTTTGTAACTACGAGTTAATGATTGTACAAATAAAAGTATATTTTATAAAAATATTTTATTTATTGTCTCAGAAAAGATATATTGTGATATTAATATTTGACCGCAACGTTGTCTGCGTGGATGATGGTGATAAAATAACTATCCTTTGTCCTTTCCCGGGTCTTAAACTATCTCCATTCCACATTCCATATAAACCGGTTTAAATGTGTAGATGAAGACACAGCAGACAGACAGTACAAATATTTTTTTATATAAAATGCATTTTATTTTTCACACCAGAAGTTGCGGGTAGAAGCTAGTATCATAATATATCTTCATCTGCGGGGATGATGATGATAATGATGATGATGAATGAAATATCGTATGTCCTTTCCCGGGTCTTAAATAATCTCCATTCAAAATTTCATCTAAATTGGTTCAGCGATTTAAGCGTGTAGACTCAGTAAACTGACAGACATACTTTCGCATTTATGGTATGCATTATTACGGATATGGATTTACGGTTTTGTCGGTAAGTCACTGACAAATGTCGAATTGTAAAAGCGATAGACATTGTAACCATCGATACTTTTATCGACATTCGGAAATCACTAGCGACCGGCGGACATTTTTGTTTTACACCCCATTGACCTTGAAACGACGAATCACAACACAGTTAGCTCATGTTACGCCGCCCGCACCTCAGCATTTTTGGCAGCATCGTTTTAAATGAAATAATTGTCTAAAGCTACGTCTTTAGGTTATGTTGTCTGTGGGCAAAACATACTTTTATCGCGCAAAATATCCGCGGTAATCAGCAATAGCACGACTTTTTGACGCGTTATATTGCAATGAAGTAATTGAAGAGAATATGAAATAGGTAATTATGCGTACAAATGGTCAAAAAAAGCTTTTCTGTGTTGTAATGCCAATTTTGTAGACCTTTACTTTCATCAGTATGAAATACCGTGAATGGGTCGATGCTGGTATCCTACGATTTTAGACTTGAGAGACATTGATTATTCGCCGTTTCCTAGTTATTGTATTGTGTTTAGATCCACTATCAATAGAATAAATTACTTTGTTTATGTGCTTTATGGCTTGGGGATAGGTAGATATTTCAACACCTGTAGTAGTCTGTACTGTAACTTTTTATCTACTAGGCTTCAAAGGATATAATTATGTACCTATAAAGAAAGTCCATAAACAAAAAGACGGACATAACTTGGATTAATTTAGACAGTTAATTTTAAATGTATAAAAACACCTGCCATGTCTTATAGTTGTAACTATATAGGTAAAGGTAACACATTTTTTGCGTTTTTGGTGCTTTCTGTATTTATAGTTTTGTAAAATAAGATTATTTTCTAAACCAGGGTATTTGTCAAAGTCGTACGGAATCCAGTTGGAATAAGTTTATATTTAATAAATATTATTTGTAATATCAGCCAAGAAATTATGATTACTTTATGAGCCATTATGAGTAATTTATTAGATACGCTTTCATTGCTTGATAAAATATAATGAGCTGCTATGATCACAGTAGAAATAAAATCTCTAAGAGTTGAACGCGACTTATTTGTTTCAATTAATTATGAAATTTCTTTTCATTTTACTGGTTTTGAGAAGTTGTGTTGGGTTTGATTTGCCTCGATGTAAAACAGACTTAAGTATTGAAAAGGATCAATACAGGGTGTCAGACACGTATCCCATAGGTGACGCGGTGCCCACCGACGCCCACTATGATGTCTATGGGAACTTATTCTATGTTAAATCTGGGAGCAACAGTGACGGGTACTACTATGATATCTATGTTGTCAAATTTAAGACTACAAGTGCTCAGAAAGTCATGGGTGAGTATATCAACTACGTAACGATCTATCCTCCAGTCATACGTCCAGCAGTGGACTGAGATAGGCTGATGATGTATGAATGTACATAAAGTTAAAGATGATGTAGAAACACCAACACAGTTAAAAGACCATTCATGACCCTTATTACAATAAGTATAAAGTGCAGGTTTGCACAGAGATGGTACGAACATTCGACGTTTACGAGCGCTTATTTATAGGTACGTTGACGTTTACGTAGATTAATTATGTAGATGTTACAACCTCATTCATATGCTTTTTAGGGTTCCGTAGCCAAAATGGCAAAAACGGAACAACGAATAACGACGACGAACAACGGACATGGCGAATAGTTTCGCCATGTCCGTCTGTCCGCAGCATTGCTCAGTGGCCGTTAATACTAAAAATGTGCAATTTGGTACAGGTATACATATTAATCATGCCAACAAAGTGGTACCATAAAAACTAGAAAAATATTTTTTTCGGGTACCTCCCCAATTGGTGAAGTGGAAGAAGTCATTGAATAGGCCTCTTAAAAAGAATAAGGATCTTGAAAGAAAGTTTTATTTCCTAAGGAAGAAAAAAAACTCTCTAACTTTTGATCTGTAGGTCCAAAAAATATGAAAACAATCATGAATAGGGGTTCTTATAGAATCTTCTTTCAATTTAAGAGCTCTGAGCTCTTGTCGGTGTAGCCATATGCAGCTGTCTCCACACTCCTCTGTCCTCAGCAGTCCTCTTCACCTCCTCATACGACATGACGCCCGCCTTCTCCTTTATTTGGTCTTTCTTATAGAATACTTTAAAATAAAACTATTTTAAACATAATCGGCCCAGCCGTTTTTGAATAACTACGGAACCTTACACTGAGCAGGGCCCAACATGCTCTTGGCCGGTTTTTTCATCTTATTTTTAGGAACACAACACCACTTCAAATGAAATTTCATACTCTTGATAATGTTGCGTTAAACTACATACTTATTGTTTTTTGTAAGGTTTGCCGGATGGACTAAGCTACTCAATAGCGGTAGACAAGAAGGATAACAAAGTATACTTCGGCACCGAAAAGGGAATGTTCCGCTACAACTACGAATCTCACAACGCGACTCAAGTGTCTGACTCCCTACTGAAAATAAACATGATTTTCGTCGACAAAAACGGTAATAAGTATATAACGAACAGCAATAATGGAATAGAAGAGCTATACCTACTGGACGGCGAAAAGAAAATTAGGTTCAATACATTAGAAGCTTTAAATGAATTGGCAATTGATGATAAGAATAATTTTTATTTCATCAAACATGAGCAACTGTTTGTTTTGAAATCGACGCAGTCTAAGCCCGTGCATGTTGGCAACGTTACATATACTGGCACCGGACAAATCAGTTTTCACAAGGATAGTGTGTTCGTGGCCAGTGACCGTTTAACGTATTTTCATGAGAACGAGACAGGCAAGATGAAATTTGTCCCAAACGTACCGGATAGAGTTACGGCGATAGCGTTTGATAGGACAGGAGATTTAGTGATCGGCACACGCGGTAAACTGTTAAAGTATAAGAAGAATGAATGTTATATTAGAAAAGCTAATGACAGCAATGACTCATAAATTTGATTAAACTATAGAATACTGTACTTAGTGCCTACATCAGATTCAAACAGAGGATAAACAAATTATTGTAATTTTAAGAAAGAAATCGGTCGACATAATAATTATAGCTTACTGGTATAATATATAAATACCTACCTAATTAGCATTATTCATAGTTAGCACTTATTATTGACAAGATAAGTACCAACCGATTGATACTGGTACCTAATGTATGCTCTATGACCATGGCTACCTACTCTCAAAATGTATTCAAGCCTAAGTTCCAAGATTCGTGGTTAAGTCCGATTACTCTTTTCTTTATTACTTTTTTTCCAACTCTTGAGTGTATAAGTACGTATGTACATACAAGCTCTAGGTATAGCTCAGTAAAATCGTGTAAGTACATAATGACAATTAAAAGAGACTTCCACTTGTATTACAAGTTACAAGCTTTTGAGAAACGGGCCTCTGATGGTGTGGCACGTTTAGAAATAGTGATTTAATCAGGGACCGGAACCGGTATTTTACAAAAACCTTGAAATTGCCCATTATTTTAACCCTTAATTTGGCAATGTATGTCACAATGAACATCTCAACCCACTTTTTTATTTTTTTTTTCAAGACAGAATTTTCTGCTCTAGGTATACAATGGCGAAGAGGCTAGAACTTTTATATAATTTACAATATCATATAAAAATATGATAAAAGTAATTTAAAAAAATTACTCCATTAACTTACAATTTATATACCGAAGAACGAAAAAAGAACCGTTCTTTTCGTATGGAGAAAATAACGGTTTCGGTCTCTGGATTTAATACAGCCTTAAACTTCTGAGATTTTTATTTAACGCTCAATTTGTAGGCATAAATTCAACAATAATACATACACCAACTTCTGATTCACCAATAGAATTAAATGAATCTGTTGATTGGCAATATGCTCGTATAGATGCCATCAGATATATAGTAGCTTCCTCCGGAGGAGCGTTCAAAAATATCTGAACGTTCCTTTATTGCCGTAACGATAGAAGCGTGTTCAGATATTTTTGAGCGCCCCGGACGCTACGATATATCTGATGGCGACTGTACCTAAATACGTAACAATAATCGTGGCCAATCAATGAGCAGTATGTACCCTAGAATTTTAAATGCATCATAATGCTTTGCCTTAAGGTTGACTGGTAGAGAATGCCTTATGGCATTAAGTCCGCCTTTTGTACGTCAAGTTTTTTTCTTTTGTGCAATAAAGGTTAAATAAATAAATAAAATAATTATGTAACAATAAAACAGTTTATATGGAACAAGTAGTTTCATTTTAATAGTTTTAATTTAAATTAATAATAACTACCTATTATTACAGCCAATAGCGTAATATAGCTTAATATCACCAAGTCAGTAAAATAAATACATGAACATGACATAATGTGCAAAAACCCAAAAGTTATATGTAACTACATGCAATCATGCATTATGATGTCATCTGCAATTACTAATTAAGTAATTATTAAACTTCTGTTACGGTGGGGCGGAGAAGATGGAAATATAGGTACAGTCAACCAAAAATACTGGTGTATCAATTCTCGAATATATTAGTCGAAAAGTGGTACCTAATCAATATTTTTGGCTGATATATCAGCAGTATCGGCACAGAAAGAGTTAGTTTGTGTATATTATACATACCAATTAATCAATTGTATTGAACACACTAAGTAGGTATCTGATCTGATCTACAATATTTGGGGCAATTGTAGCATCCAAGCATTGGGCACTTTGGTTTACACTATGTCAGTTGTACAGAACAATGAAATTAAAACTAATCTTAAATAAGAGTGCATTTACACTGGGTCAAGGCTAATTAAGTATTCGGCATGCATGCCCCCGAGAACACAAACAGATTGGCAGAAACTCTCAAAGGTAGTTTGACAATAAATCAAACTGATAAAAAAAACACAGATCTCGTGAATATATAAGGTATTTATAATTATCAATATGATAAAATCCTAGAGTTAAAACTTGGATTTCATGCTTATTTATAGACGAGCTAGCTAATGATCCTTACAATTTGTATAATTCACAATCGTATACAATGCCTACAGCAACATGAAATAAATGTTGGCTTATGCATACCAGCATTCCTAAATTTCGATTTGATTTGCAGTTATTTAATTTTGGGATCCTTAGTTAAAAAGTAAGTGGAACCAACTGAATGATGAATGGATTTTATCATTCATTATCCAGTAATGAGGGTTTTCGATAATTTTTCTGCCACCAGGCGGCGCTTCGTACGCCCCTGGTCTCGACAGCTGTCAGATTCATACTATTCATAGGCACCTGGGCCTAAAATATTGAAATTCTATTTTATTTGGAAGAGAATTGATTTTGTAATGGATTACGACTAATACATGGTCGTCGAACTGAAGATTGAACTCTAAAACAGGCGCTCAAAGTCACTGGTATTCAAAATAATTACTATAACTTTGTTAATTTCATGAGAATTGACTTGGAACTATTTTATTTATTTAGTTTAGGTAACAATATGACTAAAGTAATGGTTTTCAGAATAAATAAACCTATAAATATGTTGAAAATTAAATGCGCGTATTTATTTTGACAGTTCGTTATAAGGTCGGCTCAGTGCTGCCATCTCACCTCCCCATAGCGGCAGAAAAAGTATCAAAAACCCTCATTATATTTTCATAGCCTAGACTGCCATCACAAAATTAAATAAGAATGGCATAACAAGTGATATTTACTACTACAATGCATAAAGTTGTCTTTCTGTATTGCAATAGAATACCTGTGTGAATATTGCTAATGTATACATTTATAGGAAATGCATTGATTGCATCATTAACTCTAATTACAGCTTCATATTGCATTTCAACCAGTTTTATCAACATTTAGTTACCTAGTGTTATGCATTTCATTTCAAATATATAAAATTACTAGAGCACTGAGATCCCAATCTCTAGGTGTAATTTGTCATTGAAGGAAACAACATTACAACAAAATACTGCATATCATATGAAAAGAACAATGTTATTTTAAATTATAAAAACCACTGATTTCACACAGGTTTGACTTAAAGCAATTATTTCACTACACAATAAATTAAAAGCAAGAGCTCAAATACTCAACACTTATCTGAGGGCCCTTGAGATGTCAGTGGGGCAATATGCTCTGTGATATTATAGGAAATGTTAAGGGCTGGTTTTGTGTGTTAGAGAGAGCTATTGGCTGGCTAGTGCTGGAGATGGTAATCTGTTGTGTAGAAGTTTGATGAACAAGCTGCTGGGCAGACGGAACTTGTTGGGCGGCCAGCTGTTGGGCTGACTGCTGGGCGAGCTGCTGAGATTGTTGGGCAGCTAGGTGCTGCGCCGATTGTTGCGCTGCCAAGTGTTGTTGCGCAGACTGTTGAGCTGCTGCTAAATGTTGAGCAGACTGTTGTGCGGCAAGATGTTGCGCATTCTGTTGTGCAGCAAGATGTTGCACTGATTGCTGTGCTGTGAACTGCTGTTGTTGAGCCGCCAGCTGCTGTGGCAAAGCTGTCTGCTGCACTAGTTGCTGTACAGTTGTCTGTGATGCATTCCCCATCAATTGCTGTGGAGGCGGAGCTAGAGTCAACTGTGCAGGTGTCACTGCCACTACTGTTTGACCTCCGCCCATCAAAGTTCCTGAATCGCTTACTTGCATCAACTGCTGGGCACCTGCACTAGTAACTATGAGGGTTCCCGAGTTACCCATTAACTGCTGTGTAGTGCTTACTGTGAGTAATTGTGGAGCAGGAGTCAGTAGCTGTGCTCTGGATGCTGCAGGTGCAAGCGCCAAATTTGGAGTTGCTGCAGCAGGTACCAGAGCAGGCAATGCACCAGAAAGACTGACTACAGGTGTCACACTAACTGTAGCTAAGGATACTGGAGCTGATGTTCCATGTCGAGATGTAATTATGCATGATTGTTCACCTCTATTAGCAGCCGCCTGTTCCAGTAAAAATTCATTCATTGAGGTCAGTTGAGCATTTTTCTCAGTTAAATCTGCTACTTTCTTCAACAAAACACTTATATTATCATGTAGCAGTTTCACTTTGTGATCTAAAGATTCACAATTTTGGCATATATTTGGTGCAGGTATTTGATTCTCTATGGCCACATCTTCATATGTGTACCGCCTTACTTTGTATTCAGGAGGAGAGTCTTCATCTCTTAGCATGGGTGGAGGGCGATTAAAAGCTGGTGGTGGCATATTTCGATCAGGATGATGTTCATTGTTGGTCGGATGAAGAGGGTGAGTTAACTTACAGTCGGGATTTGAGCATGCTCCGTATAAAAACGCCTGACATACTGGGACCATTCCCCGTTCGCGAGGATCCGCTTGAGGAAATGCGCCGGTGGAATAAAAATGCGCTTCTTCTTCCAGGGTAAAATGCAGAAATTTGCAATTGTGTCTGAAACATCCTTTATTCTGATAGTCGTGACAAAACCGAAATAATTCTTTCAAACGGTTTAAAGGGGGCATTTCATGAGTGTATCGACAGTTTTCACGAACGCAGCAACCTCGGATATAATCACGGCAGATATTGGCCAGAGCCACTTTTTCATCATCAGATATCATCGTGCCGTCTATCAGCACCATTACGCCTCTTACTAAAATCCAAAATTAAAAGGTCCTCGTTTTATTGTCTGCCTTTGGCATCTTCCCTTAGAAGAAAATTACTTAAGAAAATTTTTGGATACCTTGCTAAAATTTGTCTTAGTTTCTTTCGCATTCACTATTGTGTTTTATTGAACTCACATAATGTATTTGGCCAAAATTTATGATAATCACAATCACATTTTTTATAATGCATTAATAAGGAAATTAATGTTTAATTGTTTAGACGAGAGGAGCTTCAACCTTCAACCAATCAACGGCGAAAACCACAAAAACCACAATATTCTATTGAATGAATGAAATAATAAAATATGAATATGAATGAATAATTTGACACAAAAGGGTGCGGTTTGAAACTATAATCGTGATACCATTCAAATGTATTATGATTATGTAATTCTATTAATAACTAAGCATAAATAAACGTATCTAAGTGCATAAAACAAACAAATTTAGATAATAAAAATATTAAGCAGATTTATTTAAATCTACAGTGTATATAACAAACTAAATTGGTAGATAAAAATGCCTCTTAATTAAACGTTTTTGTCGGTGCTTTATTTTGCATTCCGACGAGATTCCGTCATTATTTCAATTTGCTAAATTTAATTAATGTTTACAGTTAAAACCAAACTGATTAGTTCTAAAACTGGTATCGGAACGTATCTTAGAACCCCATAGACATTATTTAACTTCTTTTTTATTTTCTTCCAATGTAAAATAAATCGATTGAAATTTTCAACAATGTTTTATCGATTTCAATTTGATCGATCTTGTACAACACTATATACGTACGCTGAATAGTCAATCCCATTCTTTGTCTGTTCCACCAATCCAAACAAATCAATCAATCATTCAAAAATAAACATGGCGGCGTGGTAGTGGTAGTAGTATTATAAATTTTAATATATCAATGAATTATTAAATTAGCCGATATTTTAAAAGGTGATAATCGGTCAAAAGTCAAGCAGCTTATTTTACACTCATTATGTGAAGCGTATACACATTGTTGTAATTAATAACTCGTTCATACAATGAGGTAAGTTAAATCTAGCATCAATAAGTTCCACATGTTATTTTTTGGTGCCATAGTAAGCGTGTTTTTTGCACTGCAGATGACATTGTAGTGAAATGTTCAAACAACAAGTGTCGCCGCGGAGTGTCCATCCGTACCAGACGACTATGGTGCCTCGAAGTGAGCAGCAGTTCGTTTCTGCAGCTCAACAAAGGGCCAAGTTTCCTTGGGCGGAGGACATCAACCCGCCCGTATACCAAGTCGCGGGGACGGACAGCTCCACATCTGAGACGGCGTACCATGTGAGTGGTTCGGTTTACGTACTCTGCTGAAGTCAATAGAAACTTTTTAACATCAGCATGCTGAATTTATTAAAAGTGTTCGTGCCAAAACATGTAGTACTTACTATCGTTAGTCGTTCGAACTAATAAAATGTGTCTACGGTTTGGCTAATACTTATATAATTTGAATAAGCATACTAAAAGCTTCCATACTTTCCCAGAAAAGCATTTGGGTGGAATGTCAGTTTTGAATCATTATTTAATTTGTAAACTCATTCATCAATGCGGGTAAGACTGTCTATCACGAAAGTCCGTCTACCAACTGATTTCCGACCCTAATTGAACAGTATAAGACGCATATGACGGACTTTCCACCAAAATAAAATATGCCGGACTTAGCCGCACTGACCTTAGTTGAAATTTATAAAGCTGTAATCTTTTTTATAGGTTCCACATTACTATAATGATGATATAAGAGAATATGGTCCACCATCACCTGTTTATCAGTCACCATATGGAGCAGGGACATGGAGAAGCTACAAGAAAGGAGAAAAACTCCCAGTGCACACAGCAACTTCACAAGCATACACATTTCCTGAATGTGCTTCGGCATTTTCACTGCCAATTTGTGATATGGAAAATCGAATTAAGCCGCTGGGAAGGTCTCCTGTGCCACCCATACCTTCAGTGAGCCCTGAACCTATGATTGGTGCTTGTGGTGGCCACTGTCCTGGGTTTGAATATGTTTGCTATTACATTTTACAGGTAATTAATTACTAATTGTATACATTTCTTTATTAATTTTTATATTTAGGGTTTATGTGATGCTCATTACTGAGAATTTTGCATATGACACTAACAAAATGATTGTCAGATATTCCAACCAATATAAAAACATGACGATTGTTGATGTATTTAGTCACTATGCACAACATTCCACCATTTGATTATATATTTATCTATGTTTATTGATATTTTGTCTCACAATAGTTTAAATTCAATTCAGTTTAATTTTTGTTGCAGGTGATATTTGTTGTAGGAATATTAACTGGGATCTCATTATGCATTGCTGGTATTGTATTAAGGCGCACCAACAGGAATGGTGATTTAGGAGTCTTAGTTTATATAGGTAAGCTTTCAGAGTTTTCATTTTGATATTAAAAAATTATTGATATAATTAAAAACGTCAGTTTAGGGACCTTTGGGTATGGTAATAATAACAACCGGTCGATTTTCATTCTATATTGAAAAATGGTCAAAAGTGTCAAAATCCTAACTATATGTGTTATCATTAAAACTTGAACCATATAATGGATGTTACACAGTGCAAAGAGCAAATTAAATTTTATTATCTACTTTCATAACGAGATTTAATGCCATACAAATATGCTTCAAAAATAACCTCTGTTTCGATTTCGCCAACTAGGCATCAATAAATGTGAGTGAGTTTAGTAAAACATCCCACTTTGTTGTTTGCCATAAAGCCGCCTTGTCAGTTTATTCATATGAAGATACAAATCTCGTCTTTATGGTCAGCGACAAAGTGAGACGTTTTACTAAAAACTAACACAAATATCTTCTATTCGCGCGAGTTCTTCGGAGTTAATAAATTATATACGAAAAGCAAATGTGAAAATGACATGAATAAACAATAGCTGATGCTTATTGATGATTTTCACGAATAATTTGACAAGACTAGACAATGTGTCGTAATCTGTATCTTCTGTAGGCTGCCTGTCTTCGTGCGTGTGCTGCGTACTGCTGGGCGTGCAGTGCTGCGTGCGGCGCGAGGTGCGCCAGCGCAAGCTGCGCGCCAACGCGCACATCCCTCTTCAGCCTATTCAGGTTATTATTCGTTTTGTAGCATCTGATAGCCCACAGCCTCACGCCGAGAACGCCAGATAACTTATTAGTAGCTTTATTTTAAGTAGGTACATACTTGTTACTTAGCGAGTTTTGGTTGTCCGTCGACGGTATGTACTATCGCTAACACAATGAACTGATAATTGGGCATAGTTATGGAATATCGAAACAAGCGACTGAAGCCTGTCATTTCAGTGGAATCTTTCTGTCAAAAACTAACGTTATTATTTTCAGTGACAGACTTCTGTCACTTGATTCGATGTTCCATAACAATGCCCAATTTATGTATATTGTACGTAATAAGTTAACGGTGGTCAGTTAATTGTGTAGAAGTTTGTATTAGATTACAAATACCTTCGTGATTTAAGCTTTTAACCGAGGGTCTAGTGTGAACATAGAAAATCGTAAATTTCGAATTGCTGTCACTCCAAAGAAGGCGTCATTGAAGTGATGATGTGATGGATGTTCGAAATTTACCCGAGAAGCGTGAATGTGATCGCTTTCTTGCCGTCTCGTTCGCCTGTTCTGCGATCGGTGCGGAGAAATTGCGCGAGAATCGAGAATGGATATGTTTTGTATTGTTACAAATACACAAGTGCGAGAGAGCCAACACGTCAATCGTAGTACGCGGGTGGACCCTCATAGCCCCTACAGACTCGCACTAGAAGTGTGAGTGTAGTGCCTACTCGCTTCTCACCCACAATTTCTCAGCAAGACTTCTCGCGTGTGTCTGTAGGGGCTATGAGGGTCCACCCGCGTACGTAGGATGCCCTGAAAATTTCGGGAATTTAATACTTAGGAACGTATATTTGACATGTGTTATACCTCTTTCTTACAAGCATAGTCTCATTATTCGAAAACACTGGCCACTTAGAAAAAAAAAACAATGTCCGATTTTCAATTGTTTTTTAAAGTCGTTGAGTCGCTGGTGAAAATGGAGCTGTCCCGCGAAAGTTTTAGAGCAATGATTTATTATGACTTTAAAAGTGGATTAACACAACAACAATGTGGAGACCGATTAACTATTGCTTTTAGTAGTGAAGCACCTTCAAAGACGACCATATACAGGTGGTATTCGGAATTCCAACGTGGCCGTGTGTCTCTTGCGGATGACGTACGTGAGGGTCGACCGAAAACGGCCGTTACCGATCAAAACATCGATGTTGTTCGCCAACTGATAAAGGAAGATAGGCATGTTACATATCGGGAGATTCAGGAGACTTTAGGCATTGGAATGAGTCAGGTACAAGTTATTTTACAACAAGAGTTGGGCGTGCGGAAGTTATTTTCCCGGTGGATTCCTCACTTGTTATCTGACGACCAGAAAACGGTACGTGTCAATTGGTGCCGCAAAACTTTAAAAAGATTTAATGGAGGAAGCTCAAATGCCGTTTTTAGTATTGTGTCAGGTGACGAATCATGGATTTACGCATATGAGCCTGAATCGAAAAACCAATCTCGAGTTTGGGTTTACGAAGACGAACCGAAGCCGACAAAAGTTGTTCGTTCTCGCAGCACGATCAAAAAAATGGTAGCCACGTTTGTCTCCAAATCGGTGAGCGTCAGGATGACTGACCAAAATAGCGGATCAGTGTTAGAGTACCATCATAATTTACTACCTATTTGCTACTATTTACTACCTATGTTCACATATTTGCTACCTAAGTTTAAAAAAAGAAATCAATTTAATTAAGTGGGCAGTCATTCTGACGTCAGGATGACTGCCCATATTTAGTATTTCGTGGTTAGACCCTACATTTTGCAACTTTCTATGTACTATGATTTACTACCTATTTGCTACCTAAGCATATATTTTTTCCAGATTTTTTAGGCAAAAAATGACGATTTTATAAGCATTTCAAATTCTGAACAAAAAAAAATTTGTTAGAGTACCATCATAATTTACTACCTATTTGCTACTATTTACTACCTATGTTCACATATTTGCTACCTAAGTTTAAAAAAAGAAATCAATTTAATTAAGTGGGCAGTCATTCTGACGTCAGGATGACTGCCCATATTTAGTATTTCGTGGTTAGACCCTACATTTTGCAACTTTCTATGTACTATGATTTACTACCTATTTGCTACCTAAGCATATATTTTTTCCAGATTTTTTAGGCAAAAAATGACAATTTATAAGCATTTCAAATTCTGACCAAAAAAAAATTTGTTAGAGTACCATCATAATAATTTACTACCCTGACGTCACAATACTAACATATTCCTGACGTCAGAATGACTGCCCACTTAATTAAGTTTATTTCTTTTTTAAATCTAAGGTAGCACATATGTGAACATAGGTAGTAAAATAGTAGCAAATAGGTAGTAAATTATGATGGTACTCTAACAATTTTTTTTGTTCAGAATTTGAAATGCTTATAAAATCGTCATTTTTTGCCTAAAAAATCTGGAAAAAATATATGCTTAGGTAGCAAATAGGTAGTAAATCATAGTGCATAGAAAGTTGCAAAATATAGGGTCTAACCACGAAATACTAAATATGGGCAGTCATCCTGACGTCAGAATGACTGCCCACTTAATTAAATTTATTTCTTTTTTAAAACTTAGGTAGCAAATATGTGAACATAGGTAGTAAATAGTAGCAAATAGGTAGTAAATTATGATGGTACTCTAACAATTTTTTTTTTGTTCAGAATTTGAAATGCTTATAAAATCGTCATTTTTTGCCTAAAAAATCTGGAAAAAATATATGCTTAGGTAGCAAATAGGTAGTAAATCATAGTACATAGAAAGTTGCAAAATGTAGGGTCTAACCACGAAATACTAAATATGGGCAGTCATCCTGACGTCAGAATGACTGCCCACTTAATTAAATTGATTTCTTTTTTTAAACTTAGGTAGCAAATATGTGAACATAGGTAGTAAATAGTAGCAAATAGGTAGTAAATTATGATGGTACTCTAACAAATTTTTTTTTGTTCAGAATTTGAAATGCTTATAAAATCGTCATTTTTTGCCTAAAAAATCTGGAAAAAATATATGCTTAGGTAGCAAATAGGTAGTAAATCATAGTACATAGAAAGTTGCAAAATGTAGGGTCTAACCACGAAATACTAAATATGGGCAGTCATCCTGACGTCAGAATGACTGCCCACTTAATTAAATTGATTTCTTTTTTTAAACTTAGGTAGCAAATATGTGAACATAGGTAGTAAATAGTAGCAAATAGGTAGTAAATTATGATGGTACTCTAACACTGATCCGCTATTTTGGTCAGTCATACTGACGCTCACAAGTTGGCAGCCGACCGCAGGCGACAACTGCAGACGACGTGTCGCCCGACCGCAGATCAGTAAGTAGTGTCGCTGACGCCGAGCAACGATACGTCGAGCGTGTTTCATTTCAAAATGGATTTTTACGATTCTGAAGAAGAACAACTTATAAACCAGGTTACCCAACATCCTGCACTGTACGATGCATCTCACAAAAACTATCTAAACACGGTCATAAAAGATAATATTTGGAAAAATATTGGAAAGGTGTTAAATAAAAGCGGTAAGTATTTAATGGTTTCTATTTAGTAATTGTAGTCGGGTCGAGTCGGTATATTCCGGAAATCATCGGCAACTCGGCACCGCCCAGTCGGGACGGCGCTCAAAATTCGCAAATTTCTTCATACAGTTTGTACGTAGCATCTTCCGTCTCACGCGCCAGAGGTGTTTGCGCTATTCCTATACAATTAGAACATGATAACGAGTGCGCTCCGCCGAGCGCACGGATGACTTTTAGTACGAGCGAAACAAATAGTTTAAAGGACCTCGCCATATAGTGAATTGTTCCATTTTTTATTATTATTATGGAAATAATAGTGAGCGTCAGTATGACTGACCAAAATAGCGGATCAGTGTTAGAGTACCATCATAATTTACTACCTATTTGCTACTATTTACTACCTATGTTCACATATTTGCTACCTAAGTTTAAAAAAAGAAATCAATTTAATTAAGTGGGCAGTCATTCTGACGTCAGGATGACTGCCCATATTTAGTATTTCGTGGTTAGACCCTACATTTTGCAACTTTCTATGTACTATGATTTACTACCTATTTGCTACCTAAGCATATATTTTTTCCAGATTTTTTAGGCAAAAAAATGACGATTTTATAAGCATTTCAAATTCTGAACAAAAAAAAAATTTGTTAGAGTACCATCATAATTTACTACCTATTTGCTACTATTTACTACCTATGTTCACATATTTGCTACCTAAGTTTAAAAAAAGAAATCAATTTAATTAAGTGGGCAGTCATTCTGACGTCAGGATGACTGCCCATATTTAGTATTTCGTGGTTAGACCCTACATTTTGCAACTTTCTATGTACTATGATTTACTACCTATTTGCTACCTAAGCATATATTTTTTCCAGATTTTTTAGGCAAAAAATGACGATTTATAAAGCATTTCAAATTCTGAACAAAAAAAAATTGTGTAGAGTACCATCATAATTTACTACCTATTTGCTACTATTTACTACCTATGTTCACATATTTGCTACCTAAGTTTTAAAAAAGAAATAAATTTAATTAAGTGGGCAGTCATTCTGACGTCAGGATGACTGCCCATATTTAGTATTTCGTGGTTAGACCCTATATTTTGCAACTTTCTATGCACTATGATTTACTACCTATTTGCTACCTAAGCATATATTTTTTCCAGATTTTTTAGGCAAAAAATGACGATTTTATAAGCATTTCAAATTCTGAACAAAAAAAATTGTTAGAGTACCATCATAATTTACTACCTATTTGCTACTATTTTACTACCTATGTTCACATATGTGCTACCTTAGATTTAAAAAAGAAATAAACTTAATTAAGTGGGCAGTCATTCTGACGTCAGGAATATGTTAGTATTGTGACGTCAGGGTAGTAAATTATTATGATGGTACTCTAAACAAATTTTTTTTTGGTCAGAATTTGAAATGCTTATAAATTGTCATTTTTTTGCCTAAAAAATCTGGAAAAAAATATATGCTTAGGTAGCAAATAGGTAGTAAATCATAGTACATAGAAAGTTGCAAAATGTAGGGTCTAACCACGAAAATACTAAATATGGGCAGTCATCCTGACGTCAGAATGACTGCCCACTTAATTAAATTGATTTCTTTTTTT